>JAODAL010043086.1:0-34189 GCA_025379985.1 Phyllomedusa bahiana | reverse complement strand
TATTTAAACACACCCTAACGTTCTTTTTTGTCCATTTTATTAAAGAAATGCATCTAAAGCTGGGCCAATGTAGTACAAAGGTCTGCTTTAGATCAACAGTAAAAGCTATAAAAGGAAAAAAAACACTACTAAAAACATAACAGTTCTAAACTCCCTTCCCTGCACCTCATGAAGATCATCTGCATAGTTCACGCCACACAATATGATCCTGAGGGAATCATTGCCATCAAAAATTTCGGGTTCTGATACAGCCTAAGGGTCTGCCATCTCAAAAGTACCACCATAATGTTACTGACCAAGTCAGTATATCAAGACCAATATTACCTATAACAACAATATACAATAAACAAAAAATACTGCCACTTATCACTATCATGCAGTGACTGACTAATACCACCATAATGTTACTGATCAAAAATATTACCAATAACAACCAGGGGAGTTACATACATAATATGTCAAATGAGTACAATAATAACGATGAATGACTTACAACTGGCACAACAGAAGGAGAGAGGACCTTGCCCGCGAGGGCTTACAATCTACAAGGAGGAGGGAAGAGACAGGAGGTGAGGAGCAGACATGTTTGTGGGGTAGTACAGTGGTAGCAGGGTTATTGTAGGTTATAGGCAATCCTGAAAAAATGGGTTTTCAGGTTGCTTTTGAAGCTGGTGAGAGTGGAAGAGAGTCTGAAAATTTGGGGCATTTCGTTCCAGAGTGTGGGGAAGGCACGAGAGAAGTCTTGGGGGATGGTTATGTGAGGAGCTGATAAAGGAGAACAAGAAGAAGGCCCCTGTGAGGAGTGGAGATTTCTTGAGGGGAGATATCTGGAGATTTAGGCAGAGATGTATGGAGGGGAGAGGTTATATAGAGCCTTGTAGGTCCGGGTTAGCAACTTGAAATGAATTCGCTGGGCAACTGTTAGCCAGTGAAGGGATTGGCAGAGGGGAGAGGCAGAGGAGTAGCGAGAAGAGAGGTAGATAAGACGGGCTGCAGAGTTAAAAAAAAATAAGTTTGAAGGGGAGAAAAGCGTGCTAGACGGGAAGTCCACAGAGAAGGATGTTTGCAGTAGTCAAAGGCGGGAGATGACAAGGGCTTTGGACGAGCAGTTTTGAAGTGTCGAAGTTGAGAAACGAACGGATGCGAGAGATATTTTTCAGGTGGAAGCGGCAGGCAGAGGTGAGGATTTGGATATGTGGTTTGAAGGACAGAGCGGAGTTGAGGATTACCCCAAGGCAGCGGACTTTCGGAACAGGTGAGAGTGTACAGCCGTTGACACTGATAGAGAGATCAGGGGGAGGGATGGAGGGGGACGGGTGGAAAGTTTGATGAATTCTGTTTCTCCACATTCAGTTTTGGGAAAGACGGGAGGAAAAAAAAAGGAGGAAATGGACGATACAGTCTGGGATCCGGGAGAGAAGAGAGGTGACATATGGGCCAGAGATGTAGAGTTGTGTGTCGTCAGCATATAGATGGTAGGAAAAGCCATGTGAAGCTATGAGCTGACCCAGACCAAGAGTGTAGATAGAAAAGAGTAAAGGACCCAGGACTGACCCCTGGGGGACACCAACAGAGAGTGGCCAGGGGGGGGGAGTGGAGCGAGAATGAAGGACGCTGAATGTCCGATCAGAGAGGTACGAGGAGATTCCGGGGAAAGAGCCAAGTCAGTGATGCCGAGGGAGGAGACTATGTGTAGCAGGAGGGAATGGTTGACAGTGTCAAAGGCAGAGGACGGGTCTAGAAGGAGAAGGACAGAGTAATGGTGTGAGGCTTTCGCAGTTGCTAGGTCTTTGGGTTTTTTCGGTAAAAGTGGTGGGGGGGGCCGGAAACCAGATTGTAGTGGTTCAAGAAGAGAGTTGGAGGAAAGTTGGGAGGACAGTTGAAGACAGACATGTTGCTCGAGGAGTTTGGAGACAAAAGGGAGCAGTGAGATGGGGCAATAGTTTGACAAGTGAGGAGGATCAAGGGATGTTTTTTTAAGGATGGGAGTGATATAGCATGTTTAAAGGAGGAAGGGAAGATGCCAGAGGTTAGCGAAAAAGTTAAAAAAATGGGTGAGGGCTGGGATGAAAGCAGCACTAAGGTCTGGAATAAGGTGGTTTATGGCAGTGGGTCAAGATTACAGGTGGTGAGGTTGGATTTGGACAGTAGAGAGGAAAAATTATCATGTGTAAGAGTGGAGAAACAAGTTAAGGGGGAAGAGCATTGTGCAGATATAGAGGAGGGGACTGTGGGCTGAAGCTTTCTCTGATAAGGTTGATCTTGTGTAGTAAGTGAATGGCAAAGTCATCTGCTGAAAGGAGAGAGCGTGGAGGAGGTGCTGGTCGGCGGAGGAGAGAGTTAAAGGTGTTGAATAGTTGTCTGGGGTTGTGAGACAGAGAGGATATGAGATTGGTGAAGTAATCCTGTTTGGCTAGGGTGAGTGCAGATTTAAACGTGAGTAATGATTGTTTGTATAAGGCAAAGACATCGGTGGAGCGAGTTTTCTTCCATCGGCGTTCTGCAATTCTGGAAGCTCGCCTCAGCTGTTTAGTGGAGTGTGTGGGCCAGGGTTGTCTGTTGATTTTGCGGGGTTTTGTTGTTTTGTGAGGGGAGCGGCTGAGTCAAGGGTGGCGGTGATTGTGTGGTTGTAGAAAGTGGTGGCTGTGTCTGGGTCATTAAATGAAGATATGATAGAAAGAGGTGTAAGAGAGTCAGAGAGAGTGCGAGGGTTGAGGTTTTGTAAGTTCCTGTGGCGGTGCACAAAATGTGGGACAGGAGGAGCTGATGGGGTGGAGATGGTGGAGATGGTAAGCAGATTGTGGTCAGATATGGGGTGGGAGGAGTTACTATTGTACTGTTATTGAATATAAACGATTACATGAAGACCAATATTACCACCGTACAGTGACCATGTAGTGGTAGATACCAATTGTTTACAGGCTCTGTATTATAAGTAATTACAGTGCAGTTACATCAGCTGACTCACAAGTGACATCTTCTATGATGGGAGCTGACCCATTAGACCACTTCTCCCGGCAATGCCTCATCTCTGGAGAATTTACCACACAAACATGTTAGACTCCTCACTTTTCCAGTACCTCCCTAACTATTGCTACCTCTATACAAATTCTCCATCCATAATACCCCAACTGGTTTTAATGCCCCTCACAGTAATTGTATCTCTAAACAGTAAAAGTGCTCCCAGATGGATGTAAGGCCCAATTTGTGTCACCAGTAGGTATGTCGGTAGACCCCAAATATTGTAGTCAGCCACCCGAAATTAAGTAGGCAGATAGGTAGACAGTAGACCCTTCTTATTAAGAAGGAAAAGCCCCTACTAGATAGATTATCCCCTCATTTGTATACTTCCAGAATTAGACAGACATCTAAACTTTCAACCATTACTATCCGTTACTGAAAAACATTTGAAGTTGTAATTTATTTTTCAGTCCACCTGAGTAGAGATGAAAATAAGAATAAATAGAATAATGTGCACTTTCAGATAAGAAAATCGTGATGGTGAATGACACTGACCATATTTGTGCAAGCCATAAGGCAGCAAAGTGCGTTTAAGCATCTCAATAATGGTTGATGCGGAAGTTTTAGGCTGAGGTCACACTCTCCAGTGTGTTGATAAAACCACAGTTGCCAATGGCTGCTTGAGTTTGCCAATGACAATGCTGTTTCATTAACTAACTTCCACAAGAAAACATAGCTTCGTCAGTATATGTAACTCAAACCTTAATGCCCATCACCTGTCTTTTTGATGAAGGACAGCTTGGCATTCATGCTCTTAATTTAAAACTTTGCTCCTTTCTGCCAAACAGATAACTGTAGAACAATGCTAATTATTCTAATTGAATCAGCCAGCACTTTGTTGAAAGAAACATTCACATAGAATAATCAGCACATATTTAATTTTAAATTGTAATGCCTTGAGGGCCTCAAAAGGAACCAGAGTTGGAAATGTTTCCAATATTGTTATCACATCCAAGTATCTCTTTCAAGTGGTGTGATTGTGTGACATTATATATATAAAAAAAAAAAACACCACCTGGTTATCTTCATGTTTTTTTTAATATAATAATGGGATTGTGGCCGAAAGACAAACATCTTATAACATATATTTTGGCAGAAGATTATTGTAGTGTGCATTGTAAGAGTTTCCGGACCACCCTTTAGTAACAGAAGATTCCACTTAATAAAACTGATTCGGAAGTAGAGATGAGCAAAAAGAAACTTTCACTTCATCAGCTGTTTCCGAATCCAGCAGCCAAATACAAAGCAAAAAATTAATTAACAAAATCTAGGTAATTTAAGTGTTTTCATGTGACTTTAGATTGATTTAGTACAACTGGAAGAATCCAGATTTTGCAAACAGAATAGTTTCCATTATTAAATCTTATGGTATTTCCATCAGGTAGGGGTTTAAGAACATAAGGTCACTTTCATCGCTTAACCATGTTGTCTTTATTTACAGACATAAGTTTAAAATAGTAAATATATCTGTCACTTAAAGTACAGTATATCATTTTTAGCTATTTTTGCTTTCATGTTATACAACTTTGGACTCGGGAAGACACACCAATGAATGAACAAATCCTGACGAAGCAACATCCATATGACATGATATCATGTACAATGATGGTCAATCAGTGGCACAAGGGGTGTTACAGGGCTGGACTGAGGTTAAAAAGCATCTGTATTACAAAACCAACCCGTCCACATACAATATCCACCTCTGAAGTTTGCGTTGATACACACCTCATCACTTTCTAAATAAAGAAAAAACACACAAAAAAAAAGTAAAAGTGGCATGAAAAAAAACCTAATCACAGGCGTGCACTTTTACAATCAGAGACAAGTGTACACTGCCACTCTACAAGTGCCAATCTAACCTATAATACTGCCATTTAGTGACTACATAGTGGCCCGAAACCAGTTCAGGTCACCATCACATGACTGAATATAGTACTGATCCAATTCAGAAGCAAAATAGACACTGACATCCAGTGACTCACAGGAGACATCTTCTCTGATGGGAGCTATTCTCTTTCCCTCTTCTTCTCCATCTGTCCAACACCGTCATGACAATTTCTCCAATCCGTGACTCCTCTCTGTAGAATTTACCACACAAATATCTTAAAATTGTTCCCCACCTCTGTACAAACTCCCCATCCATAGAACCCAAATATTAATGACTTCTTTGTGTCCCACAGTAAAGGTGCCCCCGACGGGTATGGGACTCCAATTTGTGCACCCCGTTTTATTCTTCTTTTGTGTCCCCATATAGTGTGGTTATAAATCTCTAATACAGTAGGTAGGTATACCCTCAAATTAGAGCGATAGGTGGACCCACATTAGGCAGGTAGGTTTCTTAGTAGGAAGCCGCCCCATTGGATGGGTATATAAGATAGCATTATGTAAGTGGGTAAGTAGGCTCCCCATTAAGCAGGTAGGTAGGTATATAGGCCCTCAGTTAAAGGGCCATTCCAGGTTGTTTTTTTCCCTTTAGTTCATTAATAATTGCTTCTAGGCACACAGTAGTGCCAGTAATTCTGCTTACCTGCAGCTGAATACAGGATTTCTCACTGCTGCCCCTGGTAATTTGACCTGCCCTAAGTTGCTAAAACACACAGCATGGTTTTTTGAGCTGAAAGTGAATTTATCTATGTATTCCTATAAGGGGTTTAAAGTTAGCCTTATAGGAATGAATATAGAGACTTCTTGTCAACATCAAAGTCACAGTGTCTTTCAGCTTTCAGTGTGCAGGCCATGTGACCTAACAGAGATTGTTGCATCAGCCATAAATCTTGTTTTGCACTGCAGGAAAACAAAGTTATTGCCAGGACAGTGTACCTAAAAGCAATTTATAACTGAATAAGGGAAAAAAGAGGGGTCTTTCAACTAGGCAGGTAGGTATATAACCTATTAGATATGTATATAGGCCCCAAAATAGGTAGGTATATACCCCCCCATTAGGTAGCTATATGGCCCCTCCCTCCATAGGTAGGTATATAGGCCTCCCATTAGGTATATAGTGAGGTAGGAATATGGCTTTCCCATATAAATATACTCTACTACAAATGGTCTGACGTGACACTTGGGTGCCTCTCACTTCCCTTAAACTTGCCTGGAATTGTGTGACATTCATCATCTGGTTATACAGTTTACAATGAAGCAGTCATCAGTGTGTGATGTAGCTAAGAGATGTCCATTTCTTTGCCTTTTTGTGATTCTTACAGTCTCTCTGTATCTTTGTTGCAACCTGTTGATGACACTCTGTGACATCTGATAGAAACCTGCTTGAAGCCTTACAGTGGTGAAGTACTGTTGATCAATTGTAAGGTGTTGTCTTGGTCTCATCATGTAAAAATGTGAACAGCATGATGAGGAGGACAGTTTAAATCTCAATTCAAATATGATCCCCTAAATTTATTGGATGATTCAAGTATCAAACACCTGTTGTGAATTGTGCCATTAAGCTCCTTGCTAGAGAACAGTAAGTTGTGCAAAATGTCCTGAAACATTGAACAGTTGGACATGTGAATTCTACAGTTAAGAGATGGTCTCATTTAGTTCATTTAAAAAAAAATCAAGACATGTTATGTTTATCCTGAAATTTCAACCAAAAGCCAAATATCACTGACTTTTTGTGAACAGTGTACAGTCCCCCCATTAGGCATGTAGGTATTTAGGTCCCCCATTTGGTAGGTATAGAGGCTCTACAAGTGGGTAGGTGGGTATATAAGCTCCCCAGTAAGTAGAACTATAGACCCTCAGTAGGAATGTATTTAAGCCCCATTAGGTAGGTATATAGGTCTCCCAGTAGAGAGGTAAGTATATAGACTCCCTAGTAGACAAGTTGGTATATAAGCCCCCCAAGTAGGTAGGTATATAGGCCCCCCAGTATAAAGGTAGTTACTTAAACCTCCCAGTAGACAGGTGGGTATATAGACCCCAAATGGGTAGGAAGGTATATTGTTCCCCCAGTAGGTAGGTATCTATGCCCTCTCAGTAAGTAGGTAGGTATATAGGGCCCCTATCAAGTATTTGGTAGGTTTATAGCCTACCCCTTGAAAAATAAAGAAAAATACTCAACTCTCCCTATTTCATTGCCAAACAACTCCCTCCTATGACTTCTGTCTGCCACCTGCATAGGGATGCTACTCCCAGCATCTCATAGACCTTAGGGTACCATATGCTTGCTGCCCAGATTAAGCAATGACATAGCCTGTGTGATGATATCAATACATCACGCCATCTGCCATCCTTACTCATGGAGGCCTCAGGCCTGGCCTGCAGCCCATAGGACTGTTCGGTGGGGCAAGAAGCCATTGGCTTCCTACTCTGCTGTAGTCTTCAACTGAAGATGTGCATAAAGTTAGTAACATGCACTAGAGCTCAGTGCTCCCCAGGAGATTTACTGACCCTCCATCCCCCAGCAGCCAGTGAAAGCTGGCCACAGTGGCTCATAACCTGGCAGCCCACCGAGAAACTTCCTGGTAGGAAAGATTGCAAATCCGGACCTGGAGTGATGTCAGCATGGTGGAAAGATCAACATAATAATAATATACTGCTGTATTGGACAAGAATAAGAGACTGTAATGTGTTTTGCAGTGTGAGAAAGGTGCATAGTCATCAGGGTTTGAATATTAGATTGTTGTATTTTTGATATTTTAGGCATATTTTAATTTACTTTGATATCCTGGAAAACATATATAATGACTGTAGTTTACTTATATTGCAGTATGCTTCTTTTATCAATATGTTTAAAGGCATTTTACCACAAAGGTATTTCATGCCTGGTTTGCTCTGCTTCAGCTTTCAGTGAGTTCATAAGGCGGTATGTATGATTGGTATGAACTGCATGTCATGCGACCCAGCAACCTTGACATCATCATGATTTTCCCCACACTGTGCTCACTCTAATCAAACAAATTTACGGGGCAATGGGTAGTCAGAATAGAGACTGACAGAGGAGAGAGGCAAAGGAGTATTGAGGAGAAAGGTAGATAAGATGGGCAGCAGAGTTGAGGATTGTTTGGAGGAGAACAAGATTGCTAGATGGGAGGCCACAAAGAAGGATGTTGTAGTAGTCTAGACAGAATATGACAAGGGCATTTTTGTAGTATCTAAGTTAAGGAATGAGAGGATTTCAGAGATATTTTTCAGGTGCAGGCAGCAGGCAGAGGTTAGGGCTTGGATGTGTGATCTGAAAGACAGAGAGGAGTCAAAAGTTATCTCAAGGCATTGAGAGTATAGAGTCGTTGACTGTGATAAAGAGATCAGATGGGGGGATAGAGTGGGATGGTGGAAAGATAAATTCAGTTTTCTTCACATTTAGTTTTTCGAGACGGAGAAAAAGAATGAGGATATGGATGATAGACAGTCTGGGATCCAGGAAAGCAGAGAGTTAACACTGGACTGGACTGGTCGTCTACGTACAGGTGTTATCGAAAGCCATGTAATGCTATGAGCTAACCCAGGCCAAGAGTGTAGATAGAGAAGAGTAGTGGGCCCAGGACTGGCCCCTGGGGGACAACAACAGAGAGAGGGCGAGAGGAGGTGGTGGTGTGAAAGTAAGAGATGCTGAATGTCCGATTAGTGAGATATGAGGTCGAGGGAGGAGAGAATTTGTACTAGAAGGGAATGGTTGACAGCATCAACTGCAGAGGACTAAGATGATTAAAGGAGTTGTCTCCCTACAGAGTTTCATAGGATGCATGAATGAAATACTCTGTCACTTCCTGGTTCAGACTGACTCTAATTTGCATACAGCTCAGTGGTGTATTCAATGCTGTGCTTTCAGTTGCTAATTAGTTCAGATTAGCTCAGAAGCTTCTTGGAAACTACAAGCAGGACTTTTTATCTGATCCCTGAAACAAAAGCCCTAATTAGTGCTGTTTACTTTAGATAAATCAAGCTTTTTACTGCCTAGCAGCACAGAGGTGACATCACTCACTGCTATCACATAGAACAAACAGCAGGGGGGAGAGCTGTACACAGGTCTGTTACTGAGGGAACTGAAATAGCCAGGGAGGTGATTAATTCACTTGTGTCTCCTTAACAAAAACAGATGAACAAAGCAATATATTTGGAAAATGTCTTCATTTTGTGTTCCCTACAATTTGAGAGCTATTCTTTGTAGCGAGACAACCCCTTTAAAGACTTAGCCTAAGATGAGAAAGACAGACTAGTTGTGTGAGGCTTTAGTAGTTACTAGGTAATTGGTGACTTTGGTTAGGGCAGATTTGGTAGAGTGGTGTATTTGGAAACCAGATTGCATTGGTTGAAGAGAGTGTTAGAGGAGAGGTGAGAGGACAGCTGAAGATTTACATGCTGTTCAAGGAGATTAGAGGCAAATAGGAGCAATGAGATGAGATAATTGGACAGAGGAGGGATTAAAAGATGGTTTCTTAAGGATGGATGTAATGGTATTTATGTCCAAAAAAGAAATTTTAAGACTGCCGTTCCCCCTTCCCGTGAGTTTTTTGTCTGGGTTTGTTTTCCCCTTTGCTGTTTCTTTGTATTCAGCTGCTGTATGCTTGCTCGTGTTGCCTTCTTCCCCTCGGAGAGCTGCATCTCGTCCTTTACTTCAAAACAAAAATTCACCAAGGAAATTCCCCGGGACCCCAAAGGTACTTCAGAACTTTTTATTTCATTTTATTTTCCACAAGTAAGGTTTAAAAAGCCGTCCGTTTCGGGACCCCCCGGACCCTTTTTTTACGGGATATAAATTCTGGGCAAAACTTTCCCCAAGTGAAAACTTAAAAAAACGGGCACTGCATCAATGGTCATGGGGGTGTGCTTTAGATTTTAAACCCTTGGATACTCAAAAATTTTTTGTTCCTAAAGAATCCTTTTTATTGCAAAAGCTTTGTGTATTTAAAGAGGTCTCCCAAGTTTTATAAAAATATTCGACATATGTTTTGGCAAATTTTGCAGATTTAAAACTGAATTTCAAAAAGCTTCATGCAATATATGCTGATTTTTCTAATGTAGCATTAAACGTTTTTTCAGTTTTTCAATGTATATACATGAGATCATTGTCGTTTATTCATGCCTCTGGGCGGCTTAAATAGTATATATTCAAACACCAAGTTTTGCGCTCATTTTGCACGGTTAACAAATGGGGATTGCAAAATGCTTCATAACACAGGATTTTAAATTGGAGCAGTATGCGAACTGCGAACCAGACAGTTATCTATTACAATTGTATGCACCCATTTGCAATCTCCTAACACATAAGGACAGTACTATAAGGAAATTTAAGCACATAGAATTTCCGAACACCTGGAGGTATACGAAAACAAACCAAGTAAATTTATTCTAGGGGCCATCCAGACATTCGTTGAGAACACATGAGAGCCGGATTGATCTTTAAAGTGTGCATAATGGAAAGGGGTAAAATAAGCACATACGAGGGGGAGAGTGATTGGGAACATAAATAAGGTTCACGAGAGGCCTATTGGATATTACATGCGATACCCGCTTCACAAAGGATGAATAAACGACCATGATCTCATGTACAACATTGAAAAACTCGTCAAAAGTCTTATAATGCCATTCATTTTAGGAAATCAGCATATATTGCATGACAGAGCATTTTGCCTCATCCATGTTTTTAACCTGCAACCTTGCCAAACATGTGTTTGATAATATATCCTATATAAAGCCAGAGCATTGAATAAACCGACATGATCTCAATGTAAATACATTGGAAACTGTCAAACGACTTTAATGCATACGTTCATGCATACGCATTTTAGGACAAATCATGTCATATATTGCATGAAGTCATTTTTGCAATCCCATGTTGATAACCTGCAAAATTGCAAACATGTGTTGCAAGTATATATATAAGACGGACCTAGAGGCATGAATATAACGAACAATGATAGACGCATGTATCTAAATATTGGCAAAACTGTTCAAAATGTTTAACTGCAGACATTACGAAAATCAGACTTGATATTGCATGGAAGCTCATTTTGCAACTTCATGTTGTTAATCGCAAACTAATGCCTAACATCTGTCGAATACTATGATTATATTAACGGTTAGGAGACCAGCATTAATAACACAATAGCGTGTTTGCAATACAAAGTGGTTCTATTAGGACGGGGGAGGAGCGATAGTACGAATTTGGGTCCCAAGGTTTAAAATCTAAGCAACGCCCATGACATGTGAGTGCTAGTGACTGTGGTTTGTAAGTTTGTTCCTTAGGAAATGTTTAGTGTCCGAATTTATATGCCGTGAAAAAGGGTCTGAGGGTGCCCGAAGATGCTCGGGTTTTAACGACTATCTTGTGGAGAGATAATTTGAATGAGATATAAAAAGTTCGTGAAGTTACCTTTGACGGTTCCGCTGATTTCCATGTGTGAATGAGATTTTTCCTGTATTTGAAGTAAGGAGCGAGACTGGCAGACTCTTACCGAGCTCGGAAAGAAAGGCAACACGAGCAAGCAGTAGCCTGCTAGCTGAATACAATATAAACAGGCAAAAGGAGGAAGAAACCCAGACAAAACACTCCACGGTGAAGGGTGTAAGCTCCCGGCAGTCTTAATTTCTGATTTGGACTATATGTCAAGTGCCAGTAGAAGATAGCTGCATCTTCCCCCCGTATTTCCCGTGGTTTGGCATCTTCTGTGCTCAACAAAAAACTATGGGCACTCCGTAGATATATGTACATCACTAAAGATTACACAATAAGATAAGCGGATTTTTTAAAACACCACTGTACACAGCACAACTTAACATGGGATCGGGCAGCTAACTTAGAACAGTTGTTCCGTTAGTGAAGGAAGCCGATCACGGAGGGAGAGAGAACATGCAAAAACTGTGAGATTGAAGCACCTGGAAAAAAGCCAAAATTGCAGAACGTGTTAAGTCTGGTGGATCCACAATTCCCTAAAATAAATACTAGATTGAAGAAACAGATGTAGGACCTGTAGAGGACTGAGATAAAAAATACCTACTCTTTGTTGTACACCAAAGAATTTTTCGTTAGACTATGGAAAGGGACAATTAACACGAAAGCTCTTTAAAACATTAATCAATTAATTGTGGATTGTGAGAGTGGAAAATTGAAAACATTAGAGGAAGAAACGAACAAACTACAATCCACCGAACTGGATAGAACATGTGAAGATCACCGAATATTAAAAGGATAGAAGCTATGAATGGATGAAAATATATTGAAAAGAGGAATACTAATATATTAAATCAACACAACAAAAATTATCACCGGGAAATAGAGGATACCAAAAGAACAAGTGTATTTTTTATTATTTTACACTTGGCACCTGGAAAGAATCAAGAACCCCACACATTTTGAACGGAAGACTGATGACGAATAAATCAGTATCGGCTATTCCTCAAAACTTAAATGGCACTTATATGACTATCATACTTCGATGGGAACTCCAGATTCGGGAATGATACCATATATGGGGGCGAGTAAAAAAATAAGGGGGTAGATGCACCTAGAGAAACCCGGAAGAACCCCCTAAAAAGCGACGCGCAAGAAAAAGGTAAAGAGTAGAAGGCCGGAAACATAGGTCCATAAGACACACAAAAGAAAACCTTCAGGTCGCGAACGAAGACTAGGAACGGATACGAGGGAAAAATGTGGGAGATGTGGACGCGCAACAGAATTTTAAGTAGTGCAACAAATTGAAGTGTTTGAATAAAGTGCCTGATCTTTGCAAACTGTGAAGAATTGTGGACCTTGTTCTAACCACTATGTCTGGATCATAATCGTTTTGTACGAGACTCGTTAAACTCTGTATAATAGACGGTAGTTTTCACGCAATATATATATAAAGGGAGAAACAAAAAGAAGCGAGAGGATGTAGAGAGTATGGTATAAGAAGTAGGGCACACTGAATATGAAAAATTAAATTTTTTGGAAACAATAAATTACGCTAGAATACTGATGAATTAGATTTAGGGAAAATGATGGGAAAATGAAGAAGATACGAAAGGGGGTACAGCATAAGATGATCAACCCATCATTTACCTCGTGGTATCAAGCGAGGGTACCAGCGCTTGATGGTTTTCAGGACCAAGCAATTTAGGAGGGATCTGAAAAGATGGTAGTTGGAACTAAAGTAAAAAACCTGACAATAAGAAAATAGGAACAAATCTCACATTTCCCAACAGTGAAAAGGATTGAGAAGAATAGATAGGAGGGAAATAGGAATTTGAAATTCTAAAAAATCAGATAAAGGGGGTCATAATAGTTGTATTAGACGATGGTTTATATAATAAACTAAGGTTGTGGGAAACCTGAGTAAAATAAAAATACGTATCGCAAATTTGACTGCTCGACCCACCCCCCTGAAAACCTGAAAATAAATTGGGAAAAGTTATTTGAAGAAGAGTAAGACTAGGAGAGTTCTATCTGAAAAACAAAAACATATTTACATGTGAAAATACCGGTTATTCCAGTATTTTACTGCATACAAAAACACATAAGAATCTATTTCCCTAAAACTCGCCCATATTTCAAGCAATGGTGTCCTTAAGTGAGAGCTACTCAGCATTTGGGTGGACAGATTGTCCCAACCAATTGTTCGAGGTCTCAGGTTACTTGACGGACGATAGATAAAGTTTCGTCAAAAACTTTTCAAGAATTTGTATGGTCTCGCCATGTACTTATACATGGCTGACTTGTGTGATGTGTTAACCTGTATTCCCATATACCACACTAGCTATTGTGCTTTAGAAATACTTCTTGAGTATATTAAGGAACTTCGTGATGAGAAACATCATTCCATCATGCAAAGTGTCTACTTCCGGCTGCAAAAACAATTGTTTTTAAAATTTTGATAGAATTCCTGTTTTACCTAACAGATTAGAAGGCATACAAACACCACTACCATCGAGCACCATATGGGGGCAATCAGCAACCCCCACTATTGCGAACATATACATGGACGTGGTGGGAGCGCAGGCCGTGTTATGTTGCAATAATCCCAAATGGAGATAAACATCATATCGGTAATGGTCGTTACATCGACGACTCTGTTGGTGTGGGGGTAGCAATGTCGTCGTCCATCCTAAATTTTGTGGGGGTACCTCAATGTATCAATCAGTACGTAAATTAAAATTTACTATTCATATAATCAGAAAATATTTCATTTCCTGGATTTGGAGAGTTAAAAGGCGTACACCGATAGGGACAGTTTATCAAAACTATATAGAAACCGACTGTGGGAATACATTCTACAGAGGCCACATGTAATCAACCAAAAACATACAATAGACGGCGATCCCCAAGTGGGGAATATATATTAGATGCTAGGAGAGTTGTTCTGGATAGGATTTCCAGGAAGAGAAATGTATTATGATGGTAGGTTGAAGTGTAGGGGAGGTACCAACACTCCGTCCTAGATGAGGCATTTAAAAAGGTAAAAATATGAAACAACAGGACTCTGTACTGGAAACAAGAGAAGAAAAGGGACGGCATAGTGAAAGAACAAGAGCTTATTTCAAACGGGTATACAGTTGATGATATATAGAATAAAAAAACATCTTCTATAAAAATGTGCAGACCTACTACGTTCGAAGATGCAATTTTAAAGAGAGGTATTGTGGAAAAAAGGTGGTTAAAAATGTGTGCAAAAAAGAGGTTAAAAACATCTAGCGATATGATCTGTTCCCCTGTACTTATATGCGCCCAGAAATAATTACATGGTTGCACATGTGGGCTGTTCCCATGTTGGAAGAACAGATGTACAATTGTGTAACATAATAGTGCAGGGTTGATACAATTACGCCAACAGCCCAATACAAGGATATTTAAATAGAATCAGTATGACGAACCTGCGAAACAGACCACGTTATCTATCTAATTGTATGCACCATTCAATCTCCTATACATAGGCAAGTCCTATCAAGGAAATTTAAGCATAGAATTGCAGAACACCTGCAGGGCATACGAACAAACAAAGTAAATTTACTCAGGGCCTCAGACTTTTTCGTTGAAACACATGAGAGCAGGATTTCATCTTTAAAGTGCTTTTGGCCCATAATGGAAAGGATTAATAATCCACATAGAGGGGGAGATATGTGACACATAAAGTAAGTTACGAGAGGCCATTTGGATTCTTACGCTGCGATACCGCTTCCCAAAAGGCATGAATAAAGACATGATCTTCATGTACATACATTGAAGAAACATTGTTCAAATGTATAATGCATTCATTTTAGAAAATACGGATCTATTGGCAAGAGACGCAATTTGCCCATCCCATGTGTTTACCTGCAAAAATGCTCAAAAACCTTGTGTGTTGATAATATATCGATATAAACGCCCCATGAGGCATGAAATAAAGCCATGATCTCATGCTTATATACATTGAAAAACTGCTGCAAACGATAAATTCATACTTTGTGAATGCCTACATTTTAGAAAATCAGCATATATTCATGAAGCATTTTGCTAATAATCCCATGTTGTTACCCCTGCGAAGAATTAGCCAAACATGTGTAGAGAATATGCTGTTATAATACGGCCTAGAGGCATTGGAATATACGACATGATCTCATGTATTATATACATTGTAAAACTGTCAACAAGTTTAATGCATACATTTTAGAAAATCAGCATATTATAATTCATGAAGAATTTGCTATCTCATGTTGTTATAATCTGCTCAAAGACAAATGCCAAAAATTATAGTGAAAATATATATTATAATAAACGTTAGGGAGGACCTGACATTAATGTCACACAAAGGTGTTTTGATTACAAAGGATTTTGATAGGAAGCCAATAGAATTTGAGCTATCAAGGGTTACATAAATCAGAGCACACGCCCATGACCATGTGACTGCAGTGACGTGTTTTTAAGTTTGTTCACTCTTAGGAAATGTTTGTTTCATGGAATTTATATGCCGTGAAGAAAAGTGGTCACTGAGGGGACCCGAAACGTGTCGGCGTTTTAACGCTATCTGTGGAAGAATGATGAAATAAAAAGTTCGTGAAGTACCTTTGGTCCGTAGAATTTCCTGGTGAATTTTCTGATTTGGAAGTAATTGGTAGTGTGTTTAAACGGAGGGAAGGGACGATGATAGTGTTTAACAATAGTTGAAAAGGTGGGTAGATGTATGTACATGGAGGTGGGATAGCAGTGGCGATCAAGATTAAGGAAGGGAGATTTGATTGGATTTGGAAAGTAGATGGAGGGAAAAGCATTCACATGAGTAAATAGTGAGGAGCAGGTTAAGGACGAAAAGTATTTTGTAGGTATGAAGGTGGGCAGTGTGGACTGTGGGTTGATGTTTGTGTTTTAGAAAGGTGAGTGGAATAATCAACTTTGTGATAGGGGACAGGATGGTTGGAAGGGTTGCTCATTGGGAAGGAGAAAAGGAGAGATGGGTTAATATGTTGAAACAGTTGTCTATGGTTATGAGATAGAGAGGATATGATAGTGGTAAAGTAATCTTGTTTGGAAGAGATGAGTGCAGACTTAAATGTGAGGAGTGATTGTTTGTATGAAGCATGGTCGTCGGGAGAGAGGGTTATCTTCCAACAGCGTTCAACAATTCTGGAAGCTCGTCTCAGCTCTTTAGTTCAATCTGTGTGCCAGGGTTGTCTGTTGATTTTGCAGGTTCAGTTGTACATGAGAGGGGTGACTGAATCAAGAGTGGAGGTGATTAGTAAGTAATATGATTACTAGTTGGGGCATTTCCATCCTGAAAATTATTACATGAGGAATTAAATTTTTCTTAAGCTATTGTGATGATTGGTTGACTTGTTTGTTAAAGCATACCTCCAATTATAAAAAAAAATTCTATAAATCAACAGTACAAGCAAACATAAAAAATTTGCTTCCTTAATTTCTTACCAGCCTCCTTTCTCCTCCTCCTGCTTTTATATGTTCACTCGCTTCAATAATCACTAAAACAAACATGTTATTGTGTGCCTAGGGCCCACCAGTGAGGATGATTTTGGGGGCCCAGCCTACTGCTACTGTACATTACAGCACATATTGTCTCTTGTTTTCTCCATCTCTTTCTCTGTCACTTGTTTTCTGATTCTATTCTTCTGCCTTTCTTCTTATAAAGCAGTCCAAGGATTGACAAGTCAAGAGGTTACCTTTCATTTTACCTGCTCCCTTATGGCTCAGTCAGAGCCTGCTAACAAAATCTGTCTTGCAAAGAAGACAAGGTTTCCTACTTCTCTTTTAGCTCAGATTACAGCTGTCCATATGAACCTCAGCGGAGTGGTGGGATACAGAAACCAAAATTGAATGTGAAAGATTCATCAACTTCAGTCACAAGGGGTTAGTGAAGAGCGAGTAGAAATCTATCTCTCCTCTTTTAACGAGAAGGTTGTTCTTACCTCAAAAATCACCTGTATGCTCCTTAGACACAAAAAAAAGATGAACAAAAGCACTATGTTTGGGAAAACTGTTTCATTATAGTGTTCGCTACAGTCTTTGAAAAGTTGTATTTTATAGCGAGACAACCCCTTTAAGAAGAGTTCTGGTAGTAATTCTTAGGTGAGTGAAAAGACAAGAATGAGTGGTGGTGGTGGTGGGAGGATTAGTGAAAAAGCAGACATTTTTTTCTAAAAAGATATGTTACAAAGTTTCTTAATTTTTCTTATTTTTTTATTTATGGAAAGTTGTTTAATAAAGTAAAAAAGTGAAAAAAAAGTAGGATTTATTATATAGTTTATTGAAAGTAAGCGTATTCTGTTTATTCAACTTATGATTATGATTATGTACATACATGATTTGGTTAAAGCAGCAAGGTACTAAACCACAAAATAATTTATACACTCCAAAGTTCACCTTTCATTCAGGTTTATACATACTGTATGGATCTTATGCATCTCGATGTATGTATTTAATAAATTTAGATACAGATGTTTCCTCTCGTTCAGAGAGTGGGCAATAAATTAATATAGGTCACACTTGGAATAATAAGATACTGAGAAACAAATAGAGAAATACATAGACCTATTCTGTTAAAAATGGAGAATTTTTATTGAACAATGTCCAAAATAACTGAATTGATTGTACCATTTTTCTTACCTCATGGCATCATAAAGAACATTTGGGTTGTACATTTGGGTATTGTTTGGGTTTTGTTTTATTGCTGATGAGGTGGTGAAACATCTCTTGCGTTCTTTTAACTTGTATGTTAAATTTTTATGAAGTTTTTCCCAATTCCTGGCTACCTGGTCTTCATGCGCTACCATATTATGACCTCTTTACCATTGTTTTGCATTGATAGTCTTTATTGCTTGTGCTTTGTGCTAGGACTAATTCGGTAAAATGACAAAAAGGCAAAGTTAAAAAATTCAGAAGGTGAGAGGGTTTGAACTACTATGTAACTTTATTCACACATAAGACACTGAGGCTTAGTGGTTTTTCAAATAGGCAATAATCTTATTGCAAGACAATTTAAATGATTGGTTGGTGGATTTCTCCTGCTATTCTGAGGTCCCCACTGTTCTTTCGACAGTCAATGTTCTGTCCTTCCTATGTGTGTGGAGCATAAGTTGACAGGCAGCTAAACTCTTTCCCAGCAAGCATTAACATGGAGTGATGTCCGTATTTCAACTTTATTGCATAGGATAGTGTAAAACTGGGAACATACAAAGCATATACAGTTGTACATATAGCAGTTGTTTGACTGCTCCTTGAAAAATCCTTTTTCCATTATCTTCAGGAAAGCTTCATCTTCAATAGAGGGGGCTATATATGATCTTCCTTTGAACTCTGAAAGACTGTGCACCCTAAATGATCTCTGTCTCCATGGTAGGAAAACTTCTTAGTTTCTGGAAGCTTCTTTTTGATGAAGAAGCTTAGGACAGGGTTGGAAAAGGGATTGATGCCTAGTCTCCAATAAGTTGGTGAAAAGTGAGTTCCCAGTAGTTGGTTTATGAATGTTTCCTAGGCAGAAATCACCTATAATGACCCACCCTAGGTCAAACTTCTGTGCATATGGGGAATTGTGAGGGTCATTTAACTGCTTCTTCACCTTGTGGACTCTTATGATGTTTCTTCCAAGGAGAAATATTATCTGAGCTTCTGGGTCTAGTACAGGGATGCAGTGTGCTATAGTTTTCAGATGACCATGATGCAATGCTGCTTCAGGTGCAGAAATCTCATCCCTGTTGTTGGGGATTTGGTTGCATTCAATCAAGGTACACAGAGGTAAGGATATTTCTCCATTTATGGATTCAATTTGATAGCCAGCAGCTCTTCTCTCTGTCTCTTTGCTGATATATGAGCAAGTCTTGAGTTAATATCAGAATATATGTCCTTCAATCTTGATGATATCAAAGAAAGTTCAGTTAACAAGGGATCTGTTGCTTTGATCATCAAGAATAGCATAAAACCTTACTGCCTTCTCTCTGTGACCTCTGGGGTAAACTGTAACAAGACAAATTTTGGAACAGGATTTACCACTAAGACCTTTTCCGCAGACTTGGTTGCAGTGAGGTGATGCAGTGTTTTTCTCCTCCTTGCCATGCTCTGTGGATTGGTCTGAGGGTGTGAGAATCCATTGAGTTGGTCCTGGATGTAAAGCTGTGTTATGTTCCTTGCTGTCACATTCTGAGCACTTGAGGTTTGCTGTACGGTATTTTGCAAGATGAGAAGTTGATGCACATCACCTGTAGCAAATCTGGTTTTCCTTAAGAAGGGCTTTATAGTCCTTAAGATAGATTTCTCTAAATCCCCTGCATTTCAGCAGTGTGTGGCTTCTTGTGAAGAGGAAATTCTCTGAATAGGTTTCTCGCTGAGGTCTTCTCAGTCTCCACAGTACTACTGTCTTTGCATGAGTAATCAGTAGGGTATACAATGGTTTTGTGTACCACAACAGTTTTACCTTTCAAGTTACGGTGTAAGGCAAGTTTACTCGACTTTGGATAAGTAGTGTCAGATGTTGAGTCAAAACTAGGATCATTTGATGGAAATGGAACATTATATCACATTATATGCCGTCACCCTCCGCGGTCGCCCCCTGGCCCGTCTACCTCTGCCTGTAGCTGCTGCCGCCACGCCAGCACCTGTTGCTCCTGCTCCTGAACCAGGACCTTCTCTGCATCTGCCGCTCCCTTCACGCTATGATGGAGACCCCAAGAAGTGATGTGGCTTCATCAGTCAATGCTCCATCCACATTTGAGATGTTGGGACATCAATTCCTACCGAGCGGGCTAAGGTGGCCTTCATAATTAGCCTCTTATCGGGGGAAGCCTTGGCCTGGGCCACTCCGCTATGGGACCGAGGAGATCCGCTGATGGCAAATCTGCAAACCTTCCTCCAGGGGTTCCGCACAGTCTTCAGGAACCTGGCCGCACCTCCTCCACTGCCTCAGCTCTGCTCCGTCTCCATCAGGGCGACTCTACTATGGGTCAATACTCCATGCAGTTCCGCACCCTAGCCTCTGAGCTGGACTGGAATAATGAGGCTTTGGTGACGACTTTTTGGCAAGGCCTTTCTGGGCGTATTAAAGATGAGCTCGCTGGTCGGGAAACCCGCCATCCGCTCTGGATGAACTGATTTTGGTTTTGGGCACCTGAATTGACATACGGTTTTTCCGAGAGACAAAAAGAGCTCCGCCTCCAACGGGAGGTCGCCCGACCACGTCAACTACCACGTCTGGCGCCTGTTTTCCAACGACCTCCACTTCCTCCGCCAATGGTTCCTGAGGACGAACCTATGTAGGTCGAGAGAGCCCACATGACCCAGGAGGCAGCTGTGCTTATACTGTGGCGGTTCTGGCCACTTCATTGGGGACTGTCCGGTGCGCCCGGGAAACTCTTGCACCTAGGGCTCGCAGGAGAGACATCCCTAGGTGTCAGTGCGGCCTCTCTCTCGTCTGACCATTCCCGTACTCTGTGGAATTTCGCCGGACAGCAACTTTCAAGCCACTGCCTTCCCTGATTTGGAGTCCACTGGAAATTTTGTCAGCCACGCGCTGGTGTCCAAATTTTGTCTCCCGGTGACCCCTCTGCAGAAACCCATGTTCATCTCCGTCAGTGGTGAATGCCTAAAGGACGCTATTCGGTTCTGCACTGCGCCCCTCACCTTGCAGATTGGCGCCCTACACAAGGAAACTCTGAAACTTCTCGTTCTGCCTTGCTCCTCTTCTGAAATTCTCCTGGGTCTCCCTTGGTTGCGAGAGCATACGCCGACCCTAGACTGGAACACGGGCGAGATTATCCGTTGGGGCCCAACGTGCCACTCGCGATTCCTTCCGGTACTCCGTCCAGCTCTACAGCCCGCCTGTGTAAAGCCTACAAAACCTCTGCCGGGTCTGCCCATTCCTTACCAGGATCTAGCCGACGTCTTTTCCAAAAGACAGGCTGAAACTCTTCCTCCGCACCGGCCGTACGACTGTCCTATTGACCTGCAACCCGGTAGTACTCCTCCCCGAGTCTACCCTCTTTCTGTGCTGGAGACCAAGGCAATGTTGGAATATGTCCAGGAGAACCTCCGTAAAGGCTTTATACGCAAGTCTTCTTCGCCTGCGGGGGCCGGTTTCTTCTTTGTCGAAAAGAAAAATGGAACTCTCCAGCCCTGTATCGATTATTGGGGACTCAATAAAATCACCATAAAAATTGATATCCCCTGCCTCTGATCTCGGAGCTATTTGATCGCCTGCGTGGCGCAAAAAAAATTTCCAAGTTGGATTTACGCGGAGCATACAACTTGATTCGTATCCGTGAAGGCGACGAATGGAAGATGGCCCTTAATACCCGTGATGGCCATTTTGAATATCTCATCATGCCATTTGGCCTCTGCAATGCTCCGGCGGCGTTCCAGAACTTCGTCAACGAGATCCTCCGCGACCTTCTCTACGTCTGTGTTATTGTCTATCTGGACGACATTTTAATCTTCTCTCCGGATCTAGAGACTCACCGCCACCACGTCCGCCAGGTGCTCAGACATCTCCATAGCCACCAGTTATATGCCAAACTGGAGAAATGCTTGTTTGAACGCACCTCGTTGCCCTTCCTAGGGTACATCATCTCGGATCAAGGTCTCCAGATGGATCCCTCTAAGCTTTCAGCGGTCTTGCAGTGGCCTCGACCAGTGGATCTCCGGTCCATCCAGCATTTTTTGGGCTTTGCGAACTATTACAGACAGTTCGTTCTCCACGCTCGAGGCTCCGCTGGTGGCACTTACGAAGAAGAATGCTAACTCCAAATCCTGGCCTCCAGAAGCCCAAGAAGCCTTTGATCGTCTTAAAGCAGCATTCGCTTCGGCTCCTGTTCTGTCTCGCCCGGACCCGCAGCGTCTGTTTTTCCTAGAAGTGGACGCCTCCTCAGTAGGTGCCGGCGCTGTCCTCCTTCACAAGTCCTCCTCTGGGAGACTGCATACTTGCGACTTCTTTTCCAAGACCGAACGAAATTATACGATCGATGATCGTGAACTACTGGCCATAAAGTTAGCCCTAGAATGGCTGCACTTGCTGGAGGGGGCTCGCCATCCCATCAAGATCTTCACCGATCACAAAAATCTCCTTTATCTCCAGTCTGCTCAATGATTGAATCCTAGACAAGCGAGGTGGTCGCTCTTTTTCGCCCGCTTTGATTTCCTCCTTCACTTTCGGCCAGCTGAGAAGAACGTCAGGGCGGATGCCCTCTCTAGATCCTCGGACACTGTGGGCCTAGAGCTGCCGCTGCAGCATATTAGTCCTCCAGAATGTCTCTTCATGGCGGCCCCCGTGGATCTTCAACATCTGCCTCCGGGGAAGACATTCGTACGCCCCGCCATGCGGCCTCGAATCCTGACGTGGGGACATTCCTCACGAACAGCTGGTTATCCAGGAGTCCACACGTCCCTGCAACTCTTCTCTCATTACTATTGGTGGCCCACCCTCGCTAGAGACTTTGTCCTGGCTTGTACCTCTTGTGCCCGTAATAAAGTCCCTCGTCTCAGACCCGCGGGTCTGCTTCAGTCTCTCCGGTCCTGAAAGACCTTGGTCCCCTGTTGCCATGGACTTTGTTACTGACCTCCCGGCCTCCTCTGGAAACACAGTCATGTGGGTGGTGACCGATAGATTTTCAAAGATGGCTCTCTTTGTTCCTCTGCCCGGGTTACCTTCTGCCCCCCCCAGCTGGCCCAGCACTTCTTTCACCACATCTTTCAGCTATACGGGCTCCCATTGCATATCGTCTCGGATAGGGGGGTCCAGTTTGTGTCGAAATTCTGGCGGGCTCTGTGTGACCAGTTGCAGGTTCAGCTAGACTTCTCGTCTGCATACCACCCTCAAACTAACGGGCAGGTAGAGAGGGTCAAGCAAGTTTTAGGTACCTACCTATGACATTTTGTATCCACCCATCAGGATAACTGGTCTGACCTCCTCCCCTGGGCGGAATTCTCGTATAATTCCCTAGACTCGGAATCCCTGGAGCCTCTCCCTTTTTTGTTGTGTTTGGGCTACATCTCCGCCCGCCTCTCCCTCTGGCTACCCCGTGTCACGTTCCTGCCGTGGATGCCCAAGTACGTGACATCAAGGCACTCTGGCAAGTCACACGACAGGCCCTTCTTCGGGCCTCCGCTCGCACCAAAGTCCAGGCCGACCGGTACCGTAGACCTCCGCCCCTATTTAAGCCGGGTGATATAGTTTGGTTGTCCGCTAAATATATTCGTTTCAAGGCACCCAGTTATAAGTTAGGCCCTAAGTATTTGGGCCCTTTTGTTGTTCTGCCCGGTGTCCTACAAGCTCCGCTTGCCTCCTACTCTGCGAATCCCTAATTCCTTCCATGTTTCTCTCCTCAAATCGGTGGTGCTGAACTGCTTCTCCCATGGATCTGTTTCGCCTTCTCCTGTGGCCAACTCTGATAACATCTTTGAGGTCAGGGAGGTGCTGGTGGAGAAAACAGTGAGGGGAAGCGGTTCTTTCTTTTTGACTGGAAGGGATTCGGGCCGGAGGTGCGTGCGTGGGAACCTGAGGCCAATCTGTTGTCTGACCTCCTCTCCAAATTCCGTAAAAAGAGGGGGAGACCTAAAGGGGGGGGGGGGGGTACTGTCATGGGCGCTGGGGGGGGGGGGTCCGTCGCGGGTGCCGGCGCCCCCCGCCTACTCCCGTCCGTCCGTCTACTCCCCTGTCCACGCTCCTGTGCTTCCTGCTTCTGCCTGTGCCGGCCGCCACGCGTGTATCCCCTGCTTAGGGCGCTCGTGCGACCGCTGGTCTGAATTTAAAGGACCAGCGCACTGGTAATTTGTCAATTGCCGGCCGCTGGTCCTATATATTGTACACGCCCCCTGCACTCTCTGCCAGATCGTTGGTGTGATAGCTTGTCTTGATAGAGTGTTGGAGTTCCATATTGATTACATGTGTACCAGTCTGTTCCTCTACATTTCCTGACCTTGCCTGTTTGCCACCTGCCCTGACCGTCTGCCCGTCTCTGACCCCGAACCTCTGCCGCCCGTCCTGACCTCCTGCCTGTCCCCGACTACGTCTCTGGATTACGATTCTGTACCACGCATTACCCCGGCCACCATCGCAAGCAAGTCACGTCAGGGGCAGCGACTTGGTAGCCTCACACCGCAGCAAGTCCATCCCGCTTTGCGGCGAGCTCTGGTGAATACCGGGGGCTACTTAGACTCCGCTCCCTCATGTGGCTTAACTATCATCGTTTGCGGTGGTCCATCGAATCCACCAATCCGTTACAACTATGAGTTTGAAACCCCATGCAGTGTCCAAAAATAAAAGTCCTTGCAAATCTCCATCAGCCTTGGCAACTTGAAGTTCCATCAGCAAGTCACTTAATTCTCTTAGCTTAGGAAACTATGTGTTGGAGGTTTT
Source organism: Phyllomedusa bahiana (assembly GCA_025379985.1). Classification (NCBI taxonomy): domain Eukaryota; kingdom Metazoa; phylum Chordata; class Amphibia; order Anura; family Hylidae; genus Phyllomedusa; species Phyllomedusa bahiana. The sequence continues at coordinate 9,419 of JAODAL010043086.1, read as the reverse complement.
AGGAAAGTCTCCAATTCTTTTAAAGAGTGCACTTTCTATCACTTTTGATATGCCATAACATTCCTCAAGTCTTTCCCATATCATTTTTAAGCCACTGCTTGGGAAATGTTAATGTCTCAAATTTGCTTTGCATGTTCTACTGATTCAGTCCCTAGCTACTTGACTAGAAGATCAACTTCTTCATTTGCAGACAGATCTAGATCTTTCATGGTATTCCTGAATGAAGATTGCCATGCTCTGTAGTCTTCAGGTCGATCATCAAACTATGTGAGCCCTTTTGTTACTAGCTCATGTCTTGTTAAGAATTTGAGGAGATCAGACATCCTTTGATTACTATTGGATGTATCTGGAGGGAGGTTAGTGAGTGGAAGATCTGGTAGGTTATAGCAACTTCTCAACATATTATTGCTGTAATAGTCACCAACCACTTGTTTCTTCTTAAGGGACATGACTGTACTATAGGCGTTAATTGGTTTGGGTGCAGGTTGCATTGAAGGTTGACAGTCTTCAAAATTGCTTTTTTTGTAGGTTGCCTGGTTACCTGAGGTTGCATACCATTTGACAGGATTTTTCTGTAACTCATATGCAGGAGTTGACTCTGCTCCTGGACCTGAACATAGGTTGGCATCTGACTTAACAATATTGCAGTACATAGTCTGAAGTATGCAGCAAGTTGTCACAATCTCTGTATTCAGGTTCAAGGATGTTGCTAAGTCTTTCACTCTTGAGATTGACTGCTTCCTCTAAAGCAGTGTTTCTCAACTCCAGTCCTCAAGACCCACCAACAGGTCATGTTTTCAGGATTTCCTTCATGTATTGCACATCGGAGCTGAAAGTGTAATTATGGTCAGTGCATTCTGTGGGAGATCCTGAAAACATGACCTGTTGGTGGGTCTTGAGGACTGGAGTTGAGAAACACTGCTCTAAAGCCTCTGTTTTAGCAATAGCAGCTGCAGATTATTTTTCCACTGCGTACTCTAATAAACTGACCCCTCGGATTCCCTTTGACAACCTGGGGTGCATGGAAACTTTTACGGTGTAACAAATTGTCATATCCAATTTGTCATAATTTTTATTACTTCATCAAGGTATTTTTTTTTTTATGTTCATTTATGGTGAATTCAGTTAGAGCATGTAAATTGTTAATGTATTCAACAAACTAGTTTAACAATTTCTCAGTACCTTTCCATAGTAGAAAAACATAATCTACATATCTATACCATGCAGTGATGTGGTCACGATATTTTTGAGATAATATAAATTCTAAGATAATACTTAGTAGTCTATCAACCTTTATTTGCTAAAAAGGGGGAGAGACAGCAGACATGACACATCTCTCCTGTACTGTGTAAGGAGGGGGAGGAGCAGCAGGAAACAGCATTTGCATTGCAATTCTCAGCAGCAGCTGTGGGTCATGTGACATGCCATAGAGGGGCCCAGTGCAGTTGCACAGTTTGCTCTATGGTTAAAATTACCCTGGTGCCAGTAGACGCTGTGCCAGCAGCACCATATTAGTGCCATTTATTAACTGTGCAGTGACTGCATCTGTGTAGTGGGAATGTAATTTGTAGTGGGGTTGTAATATTGTGTACTGATTATCATGTTTGTGGTAAGGAAATGAGATTTAGACGTGTACAGAATGCTGAAAAGATATATGCCGATGGTAGTAACTAATGGGAGTCTTAAACGAGTCAAACGATGCTGCTGGTCATTTCAGTCCATCCTTATTGGTGCTACCAGACCAGAGGTTGCTGCATGTGTGGGGTGTACTGACTAGAGATTTTATATCCTTTCGAGTGTATTTAAACATTTACTAAAAGTAAATGTAAAATAAAACAAAGAAAAAGCTTTTCAATGTACGTCTTATTCATTTCATCATAGTATTCATTAAAGTACGTTGACTCAGTTCAACTTAACAATATTATAGCATGGATTTAAACAAAAGAACAAAGCCACTTTGCCAGAAGAACATTACTTTAATGCCTATGATATAACCAAAAAGATCAATAACTCCCAAGAAGTAAAACAGATTTTTAAAGTACATTGATACCTCTGCCTGTTTGATATATAAAAAAAAATTCTGGCAGCAACTGACTTGATAATAAATCAAGTCATGTTTAATTAAACTTGCTCAGCTTGTCCCGGAAACATCACACAGTTGTGTGTTAGAAAATAATTAATAAGAAAATGTCATTTCTATGCTAGGGCTAAAATATAAAACATAACGTGAAAATAAAAATTCTTGTATTGCAGGATTTGTTCTTTGCAGGCTAAGTCTGATTTCTTTAATAGTACCTTTTATAGTTTTGGGGATATAGGACATTAGGATCACTTTATGGAGGACATATGGTATGACCCTGGGATTTCACTGTGAGCATTAAATAACGCTCAGGATGACATTGTACTACACAAGTGGACTTCTCAACATTGATGGTCATTAACCTGTAACTTTCTCCTGTGGGATGACATCTTCACTGAAAGCAAGCTACTACAAATCCTAAAAGATGTATTTCTGCTTATTGCTTCTCCCTTAAAGCTGCCCTTACAAAATACATAGAGCGACATGTATGATCGGGAGTTGCGCCTGTTTTCTGGCGAAAACGGCGCCTCACCCACTCGAATCCCCTGTCGGACGTAGGGATGCGATGTTAGGCGCAGCCTTCGCCACTTTCAGATGCGCCTCACATGAAGGGGCGTGTAATGGGCGCAGTGTGGGCGTTCTGGGGCGGGATGCGGCACGTTCGAAAACTCCGAGGCATGTACGATCGCGGGTTGGCAAAGTAAGGCGCATTGCAGCGCTCGCCAGCTCCGACAGGCAGACCTAGTTGATTCTGGTCTAAACGAGCCGGAGGAGGCGAAGTGGAGCGAGAACGTTAGATGAGAGGAAACATATAGAAGATCGTAAAAAAAAACAACTCGGCGCTCAGCTCCGTGCGGCATGGAGTATGATTCCAAAAATCGCTTTTCTTAGGTATAAAACATTTACAGAAAAAGAGCTCAAACCTTTTTTAATTAAAAAAAAAAAACACTTTCCAAAAATCTAGAACGGTGCAACATAAGAAATTAGGATCTTGGAAAGTGCCGGGAAATACAGTAATTCAAATTCTGTAAACGCTTCTCATTGGTCGGCAGAAACCAGCCAATCAGAATAGGAGCGACAGTGACCGATTAAAACCTATGGAGAAGTATGGACCAATCAAATTCAAAGGCGGGACAGTTCAAAATATAGTAAAAATGCAGAAAACAGCTGATTGGTTGAAGTAGCGGGGGCTTGGCTATCTCGGCCAATCAGAGCGCGAGCTACTTTCTCCTATTGTAGTCTATGGCCAGATCAGGGCTCTCAGCGCCGTGCAGCATGGAGTATGATTAAAAAAATCGTTTTTATTAAGTGTAAAATATTATCTGAAAAAGAGCTGAAACCTTCTATAAACATAAATCAATCAAATCCCTAACAACGCTTTTGTCGCCGAGACCGGCGCTACATCACGAATTGCGATATAGAGAATTGCCGGGAAATACAGTCATTCAACTTCTCAGTGGTCAGCAGAAACCAGCCAATCAGAATAAGAGCGACAGTGAACAATTATAAGCTATGGAGAAGTGTGGACCAATCAAATTCAAAGGCGAGACAGTTCAAAATACAGTAAAAAGGCAGAAAAGAGCTGATTGGTTGAGCCCAGGTGGCAGATATGAATCCACCAATCATATGTAGTGCCTCTTTTTTGAGTGAAGAAAGAAGGGCGCGATAGAAGGGCGCCCTAAAAGTTATTACTGTCTATGGGAAATATTCTAGTACTGTGATTGGTTGGGGGGAAGAGGGGCTCATCCATCTTAGCCAATAAGCGGGTGAGCTACCTTCTCATAGAGTTCTATGGGGAAAAGGTATGCAGAGCGAGCTCTGTTTGTGAATGGCTAAGTTAAAAGAGGCGCGGTTATTTGGACCAATGGGAGAGCGAGCGACTCTCTTATGGGTTTTCTAATGCAATCTATAATAAAACTGTACATAGCCGAAATCAAATGATAAGACTACCGAAGTTGTACCGATCTGTATATAAAATGATCAATAGTATGGGTGTAACGAAAATAAAGAAATAAAAATGAATTTATTGAATTAATATTTTTTTTTCGTTACCCCCATATTATTGTTCATTTTATATACAGATCGGTACAACTTCGTGAGTCTTATTATTTTATTTCTGCCATGTACAGTTTTATTACAGATTGCATTTGAAAATCTGTAATAACCGCTCGCTCTCCCATTGGTCCAAATAACCGCGCCTCTTTTATCTTAGCCAATCACAAACAGAGCTCGCTCTGCATTTCTTTCCCCCTTAGAACTCTATGAGATAAGTAGCTCACCCGCTGATTGGCTGAGCTGGATGAGCCCTTTTTCCCCCTAGCTCTTTTTCAGATAATATTTTACACTTAATAAAAACGATTTTTTTAATCATACACCATGCCGCACGGCGCTGAGAGCCGAAATTTCATTGCCCCGATCTGGCCATAGACTACAATGGGACAAAGTAGCTCGAGCTCTGATTTTGGGCCCAGATAGCAAGCCCCGCTAGCTCAACCAATCAGCTCTTGTCTGCATTTTTACTTTATTTTGAACTGTCCCGCCTTTGATTTTGATTGGTCAATACTTTTCCATATGTTTTAATGGGTCACTGTCGCTCCTATTCTGATTGGCTGGTTTCTGCCGACCAATGAGAATAGCTTACAGAATTTGAAATACTGTATTTCCCAGCAATTTCCAAGATCCAAATTCCTGATGTTGCGCCGTTCTTAATTTTTGGAAAGTGATTTTATTTATGTATTTTTTTAGTAGGTTTGAGCTCTTTTTCAGATAATGTTTTACACCTAATAAAGGCGATTTTTTTATTCATACTGCATGCCGCACGGACATCTTTAATGATTTTTCGCTGTTTTCCAGCCTGTCTCGAATCGGAATACATGTTCGGCGCAGTCCCGCACTGCGCCCAAGTCCCCCACTGCGCCCCACACACTGGCGAGGCGCGGTGAACTTTTCCCCGCATGTATGAGCGCACCTCCTCGGACGGCGAATATTGGGCGCAGTCCCGCACTGCGCCTAAGTCCCGCACTGCGCCTAAGTCCCGCACTGCGCCTCACACACTGGCGAGGCGCGGCAGACTTTACACCGCATGTATGAGCGCACCTCGGCGCCAACATACATGAGGCGCAAATTTCCCCAGAAAACTGGTGAAAACGTGTGCACCGACGCGGCGAGATTCATATGTGTCGCCCATAGTTTTGAGCACTCCCATACACTATCACAGACATATTTTTTTGCACAAAAATGCAGTAAACTACTGCATGCTGTGTATTTAAAATATACATGTAAAAAAAAACAGTATGAGTGTATAGTCCAACTGGTTTATACTAGCACTAAATTATTCTCCACAAACAAATAGCTGAAATATGAATTTAAGAAGCAACTGAAAATCCTTTAAACATTTTTGTGAATTATTTTATATATTTTTTATGCCTGTTAATTTATTAATAACATTTTTGTATATTTCTTGTAACTTTGTTACTTTTGGAAAATAATCCAGTACCCCTTATCTTTGCTGTATACCTGAAATGACATAACTAATTGGTTTGAATCAAGAAGAAAACTAATTTCCTGTATAATTGATCCCCCCCAAAAATAATGTGTAATGATCCATGATGGAGATTTTCCTGAGCACATTTTTTATAGTTAATGCTTTAAGTCACTGTCCTCTCTTGGTTGAGAAAAACATTTTCCTAAGATCCCAAGGCCAATTTGTCTAGGAGAAAAAACAGAGTTCCAGCAGAAGCCACTGTGACAATTGACCCAAGTAATAGATTAAACAAATGTTAAGAAAAAGCACTAACTGTTAACTAGCTAATGACAGTTAACAAAACCTGAAATAGATAACCCTGAAATACTATGGTATGTAGTCCAGACAAGGTTAACAAATGATGTATATATTTAAGCCAAGATTCACACATGACCTTTTTTTCTGCCTTTTTGTATCATTTTCATTGGAGTTTTTCACAACTGTTTTTTTTTTTTTAGGTGAAAATGTTGTAGATAGATTTTAATTTAAAATATTGTAAAGGAAATATTTTGTAAGGTGAATAAATGGTATAATTTGTTTCAGATTTGCAACATAAATATAATGGCATTGTGTCACCCATTATGAGTACAAGGTCCTGTAAAATTTGTAATTTGTAAGTTGGTATAATAATATTGTCATAAAATGTAGGATTTTACATTCAAATTTACAGTTAAAAGTTAACGATCAGCCTATTTCTGTTTTCTTTTTTCTTGCTTGTTTTTTTCCATTGCTGCCATAAAAAATCATAACTTTTATTTTTTCATTGACATAATCATATAAGGACTTTATTTTTTTTATTTTGGGACTAGTTTTATTTCTGCACAATTTAATGTGAACTTGACAAGTGTTTTGGAGAAAAAAAAAGTAGAGGATGCCCAGTGCCCTAAAAAATCCACAATTTATTAAAGCCAAAGCCATACTAAGAGCCAAAAGAAGTAAAAAACAGGAAAAAGTGTGTTTCAGACTGCTTTGTTCAGTCCTTACTCATTGACGCTGGAAATTCTCTACCTTTTTTCCTGTTTGGAATATACAGCATTTGTCTGTGGTGGGTCTGTGCCTCCATATACCATGTTGATCAGTGAGCTGGTACTCCTTTCTTTGGTTTATGCTACCTTATCTAAAAGCAGGATGTGATAGAGAGGGAAAAGCTGAACTCTGTGATATACAGGTTAATATTATTTGGAGCAAGATTTCTAAATAAATAGCATAGAAAATCCTGACATGACTCCTAAAGATACAGTAGAAGTTGTGCTTACCCAACCCACATACAATGATTGAAAGCTTTTCCTGTATCAGTGTGTGTACTGAGCAAACTGTGAATCAATGTATGTGGGTAGAGTAAGATTTTACCTGATTTGTACCCAGAAATTAATGGAGACATGTATTAAAGCAGGTACTTTGAAGTGAATTATCAAGTCTCGTTTTCAGTGTATAATGCGCCTGAATGTATGAAAGTGTTTTTAGTGCAATTATAAATGGCGTCTAAAGTTCAACGCAACTTGCCTGTGTGTTTGGCGCATTATAGAACTTTGAGGCATTAGTAATGTGACAAACATATAAAGGCCATAGATAGGCTGGAAATAAAAGTCAGTAAAAACGCATGTCAGGGGAATGGGAAAACTTTTTACTGTTCTTGCTTCGTGGCCCAAACAGGTCCCAGCAAGCCCTGGGGTTGGGGTGGTCTTGCTGTATGTAGAATAAAGGGTGATTTGGAAGCAAAAAAAAATTTCAAAAATTGAATGTAGTAAAAATTAAAAAAAAATCTGAAAAACCCCATTTGGGGGTTTAGTTAATTTTAAAATTCTTTTAAAATTCTTTTAAATTTTTAAAATTTCTTTTTTAATGGGAAAAATTGTTTATTTTTTTGGGATATTATTTTTTTTTTTGTTTTTCAATGTTTAAAATTTTTTTATTCACTTAAAAAATTTACTTTTTTATTTTGTTTGATAATTATCATCCCATTTTTTTTTTTTTCTGTACTGGGGGTAAGTGAGAAATAAATGGAATTTTTTCCCCCCAAATACCCCAAATCAAAACCCCTCTCTGGCGGGACCACATTAAAATAGGTCTGCCCCTCCGAGCAGAAATTTCCCCCCTATTTTTTAAAATTGTAAACGAACAACCCCAGAAAAATTTAAAAGGGGGTCGGGTCTGGGGCCCAAAATTTCTCGTAGATTGAACTAGAATTAGGGAAATAAAATTTTCAATTTTTTCTAAAAACTAAAGTAAAAAAAAAATTTTTTTTAGGGTTTGTTTTTTAAAAAAAATATATTTTAAAATTAAAAAAAAATTTAAATTTATAAAAATTAAAAAATGAAAAATAAATATTTTTTATTTTTAAATTTCCCCAAAAATCTAAAATGATCCATATCAAAATTTTTTTTTTTTTTTTTTTTTTTTTTTTTTTTTTAATTAAATGAGATAATCTAAATTTTTTTAAATTTTTTAAATTTTTAAAACACAGCCCCTACCATAAACCCCCGCTCTAAATTGGGTTTTTTGGGTTGGTAGTATTTTTCGTTTTATACCCACTTTTGCAGGCTGAAATAAAAAAAAATTGTTGTTATCTGTAGTAAAAAAAATTATTGTAGGTGATACTGGTTGGCGAAACGACCCTTAGGCTAAGTTCACACGGAAACGCAGGGCGTACTTTGCGATGGGGGGGGGGGGGGGGGGTTGCGCCACCAGCCCCATAAGTTGTCATTTTTCGTGGCGTGTAAGTGTCGTGAATAAATTATATGTCACTTATCTCCCCATGCGCCGTATTGTACCCCCGGAGAGAGGAGGCATAACCTAGTTTCTAACACGGGGAAATGCGCCCCAAATTTAAAACCATGTGAACTAGCCTAGAGACCCGTGGTGTCGATCTATAGAAGTAGAAAAAAGGTGGGAAAAGAAAAAAATGATCCACATGATCAATATGGATTTAAAAATTTTTTAAAATTTTATGTAATAAGAAAAAAAAATTGAAAAAGGAACAAAAATTTTATTTAATTTTTCTTAGAAAAAAAAACCAAGAATTGACTAGTCTCATAGGAAGGGGAAAAAAACAGAATCAAATTTCAATTTTGGATATGATTGACAGTAATAGAAATTTTTCTTGCAACAAGTACCCAAGTTTTAAATTTTGAAATTTGTGCAGGGAAAGCCTGGACATTTTGAAAAAAACATTTTTTAAAAGATGTTGACATTGATGAGCTTTGTTCTTCTCTACGAGATTTTGCAGTTCATTTGTTTTTTTTCACTGAAAAAATATTTTTTAATAAAATTGTATCTGATTTTTTCTTTTTCTTTTTTTAATTAAAATTTACAAACACTTTTTTATGCTGTTAATTTACGTTTAATTTTTGTTTTTTAAAATGTAGGTATGGGTCGTAGGCCAGGATTTGTGCTGTATTAAAATTTTTGGAAAATTTTTCAGCTCCCTTTTTTTTATTTTTCCTTTTTTTTATATAAAAAAAAAAACTTTTTTTCAATGATGTCAGTATGGAAATGTATTTTTTTCTTGCTCTCATCCTTTATTCTACATACGGCAAATGCCGACACACAACAGGTCTCTGCAACTTCTTGGTTCCCCCCCCCCCCCCCCCCCCCCCCCCCCCCCCCCCCCCCCCCCCCCCCCCCCCCCAAAAAAAAAAATCATACTTGATAGTTTCCCCATTCACTGACATGATTTTCTAACAGCTTTTCTTTTACTTCCAGCCTACTGTGATTTAGTTATAATCAATAATAAAACTGTGATAACTCTGTAAAATACTTATTGAGAAAGGATTTATGGGAAAAGCGGATTGGGTTTAAAATTTTATTAGATGATTA
>JAODAL010043085.1:0-34189 GCA_025379985.1 Phyllomedusa bahiana | reverse complement strand
GATGTAAAGGGGAAATTGAGGGGGTTTTCCTCTGAATGATACCACTGATATGTGTACTGTGCAAAATTACTGTCCTTAGTCAGGATGACTGTCCATAGTCCGGATGCCTGCAAGCCTCAGCTTTGTGTTTCGGCTGACCAGCCCAAGGCGAAATCTTCTGCAGAGATCAAATTGCAAGCTGATGTGGAAGAGTCTGCAGCCCCCCTCAACCCCCCTTCTGCTGACAGTCACAGCTCTCACATGCTTCCATTATCAGATCACAGGGCAGAGGACCTGCCAGGCCCAATAGCCCTGCCCTCTGCGGAGTCGGATAATTAAGGAGTGCATTGGGAACAGGGAGCCAAATCAGAGTCTAAAGAATTGGGGATCCCTGATAGCAGCCCCACTAATGTGTGGCCAGAAACCCATAGGGATAACAGGGACTATCCCTATGTTGCCCCTCCTCCTATCAAGGACTTCCCAGACCTGAGGAGGAAATGTCTTGTACTATGTTTTGTGATACTTGCTGTGACTCTGATGGATCTAAGCCTGTGGATGTATCACAGCCTGTTATGAGGCCTGCTGATGTATCTCAGCCTGTTGTGCTGGATGTTACGGTGTCTAGGCTGGTTGGGCCAGACATCAATTACCTACAGCTGTGTTGTGGGCCCCAGATGTATCCCAGCCCACAGATACTCTCGGAACTGTTATGAACCTTGCTGACATATCCCAGCCTGTAATGATGGATGCCCCTGTATCTAAGCTTGCCAGCATGACTTGGACTGTTGTGGACAATAATGATTTATCCAAGCTTGAGGGTGTATCTCCGACTGTTATGGACAATGATCAGGTATCCAAGCCTAAGGGTGTATCCCAGATGGTAATGTGGGAGATGGCCTTTCCTAAGTCTGTTGTCCATGATACCGACAACTCAGTGGATGTGCCTGAGCCCACTGATGCATGTCAATCTGTTATGAACAGTAGGGGTGTATCCAAACCAGTTATGTATGATCCTGCCTGCCCTGTGGGTGTATCCAACCCCATGGAGTGTAATGGTGACCCCTTCCAAGCTGTTGGATCCAAGCCCAAACTGTGGGATAATCTTTGCCAAGGTTATTCCCCGGGGTCTAAAGTGGGTAAGACTTTAGACCCCAGTCATAGAGGTAATGTGTCCCCACATGTAACGTGTGATATGTACCGCCCAGCGGGATTCCTCCAACACCCGATATCTGATAGTTCAGATACAGAAAGGGCATTGAGCGTGGTAATGCCAACAGTCTCTCTCGCCAGGGGAGGACGGAGGCGGAGGTGGGCTCAGGAGATGGCAGGTGAGCCAGTCCCCCACGCCAACTCCAAAAGGGGGAGGTGTAATGTAGGGAGGTGTATTGTAGTACACTGAAGACTAAATGTATTCTGTATTTGTCACTAAACCATTTCTTAGATTGTGAGTCTAGAATTCATGTAGCTCAGAATACCACCCCCCCCCCCCCGGTGGGACTGCAATTCGTAGTCTGTGTCGGCAGATGCTCACCCCAACCTTTTGACTGTTACTTAACGCAAAGATTTAGATACCCTGGGGTTTATTCGTTTATTGCCAAAGTTGTATATGCAAGATGTCCAGAAGACCTGATGACCTGTGACCCCCCAACAATAAAATCATTAGCATAACAGTTTGCAGATGTCATTTGATCTGTCCACAGCAGAAGCACAGCCCGTGATTGCCATCCGTGAGGATAGTAAAGCAACAACCCTCATAAGACAACAAGAGTCCCCCCACCTCATTATATTTTCAGCCAGTAAAAGAGTACCCAAAAATATAAAAAGGGGAGGGAAACCTGGACAGAATTTTGGGCCAATAAAACACATGGCCAGACTCAAATCTGTGTTCATAGCCTGGGGTTCAATTTTTCTGATTCAGCTTTTGTTCCATTTTCCTTTACCAATACCCCTTGGATCTGAAGGCTGACACCTTGTAAGTGTGAAATCTTCTAAGTTTTTATCCCTTTTATTTTCATAACTGTTTGATGCGTATGTCATAGTCATTGTTATTATATTTTGTTTATGTAAGCACTGTACCTTCTCTTATTAAAGTTACCAGTAATACATTAATTCTTGTTGCTGCACGGATCCATTTCCTTGGAGGAGTGTATTTTTGTTTGTAGCTGCTGGAGAGCAGTGATGTGACCCTGTAAGCATTTTTTTTACGTGTTTTTAGAATATCTGTTAGGAATCAGATTCCTTCTGGCTGATTCCTTTTTGATTATTGAAGGAAGGTGGTGGCAGCGAATAACTTGGAGTGCTGGAACTGTCTTGTGGTGCGATTTATGCTTGATTCGCTACCTGATTGAGAGGTGAGTTCAAGTGGAGATAAATCTACCCCATTACAGTGGCCTCCGTCACGTGCTGGTGAGTGTATACGTGACAATAACATTATATGCAACTGGTATTGTTGTAATCAAACTGACCCAGAGAATAAAGTAATGCTTATTATACCTACTGGGCAGTAAACAGCATACATTTAAAAAGCACAATAAATAATAATAATTTTAATTCCACAAAAATAAGCTAATAAATATTAACCAACAAGTTATGGTATATTTGCTCCAAAAATGGTGACATTAAAAAAAATGACCTTGGAATGTGAAAAAAAAAATTGCTTGTTTGTTAAGGCCTAAAATAGGCTGGTTACTAAGAGGTTAAAATATATCTGTGGCTAATCATCCCTTTGGTTCATAGAGAGTGTCTGCTTCTATGCCTTTGCTGCTTGAATGTTGCTCCCACCCAGTCCCACTGGTACAGACCAGCATGATGACGTCAGCATGACCCCCTGTAATCATGCTGGGGCACTGGGGCTTCTGAATGTTCCTTAGCTAATTGTAGGTAAGAGAAAGCAGCAGGTGATGTACATGAAGGGTCTAGAAAGATGTTATTACATTTTATGTAAATAAAAATATAAAATAGATATACTGTTCTTTGTACGATACCTGTAATTAACATTCATAAGGTTACAAAAAAAAATGATGCCATACAAGGAGCAAATAATATAGCCATACTATTAGGGGACAAAACCCGTACATCTAGGCCAAATAATAATGCCAAAGTATGACCACATATCATCACCATATATGGAGTGAATAATACCACTAAAGTGTTGATGAATAAAACCCATTACACTAAGACCAATAATACCACAACAAAGTGACCATATAAAGGGAGATACCACTGCTATACAGGTGCTCTGAAGATTGTATAACTAATAACAGTGCAGTTATCCAGTGATTCACAAGTGACCTCTTCTTTGATTAGTTGCACATTTATTTATTTATTTATTTATTTATTTTTTGCTCCTACACGGTCCAGACCACCATGGCAACTTCCTCCACCATTACTTGCCTCTACAGAATGTTCCACACAGATTAAGCCCCCATCAATTAGGTAGGAAAACCTCTGCAATTAGATAGATAGACCCTCTTTAGGTAGATAAGTCTCCCATTGAGTAGATAGAGAAAACCCCACTGTGTGGGTAGGTTGGTATCACAGTTATGTAGATAGCTTGGCTCCCCCATTAGGTAGGTAAGTTGGTCTCTCATTAAATAGGTAGCTCCCTCACCCTTAATAGTTTAATTAAATTTTTTTTTTTAAAAAATCACATCTCCCTATTTCCCTTCAACCCCAGCACTCAGCTGCTGTTAGGTGCAGGTGGCATAATACAGTGACATCATCATGCCACCTGGATCAAGATACATCTTCTGACCTCTTGTAGTTCTTAGGCCTATAGTCTACAAGAGTAATTGGCAGTGCAGGGAGCCATCGTGCATAGGTTTAAACTGTAGCCATAGTTATCAGCTGTATGTGCATCCTGTGTGTGCATATATGCAACAGATAAAAAGCAGCACCATGTCTGCCATGCTTAGGAGCCCAGTGGGAGTTTCCTCTGTTCTCCTGTGGGATAGTCTGAGTCTGTGGCAACCCATGTATTTTATCTTAAAGGAGTTTTCTCAGTAAAGGCCTTCACAGGCATCTTGAGCTCGAGCTCTCTCTCTTACAGCTTCAAATCCAGGGGCGGGTCTCTACTCCCAGTTGGTGTGTTTCTACTCCCAGTAGGCGGGTCTTCCCTCACTGAAGACTGGTGACATCATAATTCTGTGTGAGCAGTGGAAGGGAGAGAATGTCACAGCTCTGCAGACCACCTGCAGTGGTCAGTTCTCATGCCTGCAGTGCTGTCGCCTCCCTCCACAAGCTCCTTGTAACCCGATCACTTGTTCAGGGCAACAAGGCAGTCTTAAAATTAAACAGTTTGAGAAATGAGGCCCTATGTTCTCATGTCTGCAGTGCTGTCACCTCCCTCCACAAGCATCTTGTAACCTGAACACCTGTTTTGGTGTAAACAGTTATACATACTGCCTGAAATGATGAAGCAAATGTGAGGAATGTATTCTACTCCCCCCACTGTTATCAGACAGGAGGTAGAGGGGGAACAGAGTGTATAAGTCTGTGTTATATGGGGGAGGGAGAGTGAATCTAACAGCCAGAGATTGCCCAGATCCTTCACATAAAACTATCACTGGGAGATGAGCACAAAGAGGAGCTGAGGTAGCCTTTATTATACAAGCACAGCCAGCAAAGAAAGCTGTTTGTTTCATTTTCCACATCTCAGAGGGGGAGTAAGTGCAGAGTGCAGGCAGCCAATCACAGCACAGAGGGGTGTATCCCAACCAGGGAGGCATGTCTCAACTGGGCTAAACTAAATATCAGTCAGCCAATCATAGCAAAGGGGGTTTGGCCTAACTTCAGGCTGCTTATTTAGCTGTATACACACAGATTAGCTAATAGCTGCTATACTAAATGATTTAGGTAATGCAAATCAATTGCAAAAGTGGTTATTTTTATTATCCCCATCATTACAGATATGATCTTTGTAGCAAGAAAACCCCTTTAAGCAAGTTACAATTGTGTCTTTATGTCTAAACAACCAATTAACTTTTTAATTTCTCCAAATATAGCAGAGAGCATTTTAGTAGATTTTCTTTACATTGGCCAAGTTCATTTGGAGGTTAATCAATCTGTTTCATTCAGCACTGGTTTCTGAGTTTCCTATTCATTTTATATATCAGCTAAGAAAATCTTGAGTCATTTTTATTAAACCATCATGGCCGTAAGGGATCTGAAGTACACATAGGCATGGCTCGGGCCCCCGGCTTTTTGGATTAACCTCTTTGTTATTAGAGATACCACAGACTTTAAACTACTTCAAACACTCAGATTTTTATTATTCTTTTGTTGAGAAATTTAACCTTCAGTAAAACTGTAGGTTACATAAGGTGTGGGAAGAATTCCTATAAATAAACCACAGCAGACTCTTTCAACTTTCTACCTACTGTGCTGCAGAGAAAAAAAAATTGCAAAAAAAATTTAGGCAGTGTCCTTTTGTAAAAGTATATGTTTTTTGGGCAAAAAAACTTGGGTAGGGCTCAAAAAAAGGCAAAAAGGGGAAAAAACTTTTTATTTGCATTCAACTTAAAGAAACAGTTATAATTATTTGCAATTACTTTATGCTGTAAATTTCAGAAAGACTTCTACAGTTAAAGAAATAATAAACGTTATCAAAAATAAATGTGCATCATTAAACCAACAATTATCTTTTGTGTTTTTTTTACAATAAAATGTTGATAAAGCTGTTTACTTATCTTTTGTATCTATAGATCTAAATTCCTTATCTTGAACACAATCCTACCCATTGGGGAAATGTTCATAGGAAGCCAATCAATTAACCAATCAGTATAAGTTTTACCCATGGCAATCAAATTTCCCTTTCCCTCTAAACCTTTTAATCCACCAATCGTTTAGTGTAGGGATTTTCGCTTATTATCAAAAGTGTCTAGTAGTACGACTGTCTTTTTTGCCCATAGCAACCAATCAGAGCTTCCATTTATCCAGAATAGATTTTAAAGTGAAATCTGATCTCTGATTGGTTGCTATGGGCAACAAAAGCAGTCTTACAATTAAACAGTTTAAGAAATGAGGCCCTATGTTTCTAAGCTTGCCCTTATATTTATTATTTGTTTCTGTATAATGTTAAAAAAATTTAAGCACAGTACACACTGCATGCAAATTACCATTCATAGTCAGGGGGAAGTACAGCTCTCCTGAATAGTCAAGTAGGCTAACTAATGAAACCTCGGGTCAGAATTTGGCCGCACAAGCTGGCTTCAGTAGCATCTGATACATACAGCTGGTGAAATAAAAAATTTGAAACAATCGCCTTTTTTCTGGAAAATTTATTTTATATTAACAGAAATTTCCCAGATGTCAGTAACAACCCATCTATTCCACACAGGTAAATAAATCTAATCATAGGTGTCATAAATGAAGTTATGTGTAATAATGAGAAATGACAGAGAGAAAATGTATGGAACAAATTAAGAAAGAGTGGTGCAAAAAGCAATGGAGTCTGCCCAGTTGAAAACTATCATAGTTTGAAGGCAAATTTCACTTAATGAAAAATAAAGTCACTTCTTTTATTAGCCCATTTAAAAATGTTTCATTTCCCAAAGGGGCCCCCACAAGAAATATTCATGATAGTAAAACCTTTTAACTTTTGTTGCAAAATAGTGTTGACAAACCTTTAAAAGTTAATTTTTGTAGAATTCTCAGGTTTTTTGCTAAAAACCCAAACCCAAAAATTTTTTTGTTCGCTCGAGTAAAGTTCTAGTTTGACTTCCCTTTTTCATTTTGTTTTCAGCGGGGTTTTGCACTTTTGGTGGCCATCCTTTTACTTTTTTGAAATTTTGGTGGGCCCTCCAATCATGCAGACCCCGAGAAATGTCAAAAATGTCATCGCTAGGGTAGGGTCCATTGACGCTAAAATCACATGACCTGTTATTAAATTTTTACTTTTATTTCTTTTTTAATGCCATTTTAAGCTACTCTTTTACTGTTTCAATGCTTTTGTGGGGGAGTTTGGTATTGCTGGCCCCACTTTCCCACACCCCGAAAATGGGTTTTTGGGAACATTTGCAGGCCGCGTAATTTCAAATCTTATACAGGTTTTATTTATACGAGTGCTTGGGGGTTTGCTAAATGATACTAATGCCCAAAAGTTTAATTTCTCATTTTGGAGGTTCGAAATTTTATAATACCAACCTCCTTACTACCCCCTGTTGCAACTGTCCTCATCTTTTCGTTGCCATTGAAAGAAAAATTAAGTAAATTTTTTCCACAAATTTTTTTTCTGTCACCCAAGCCATATTTCTTCACTAAGTTGTTCCCCTATCCGTTTACTGTTTGGATGGTAATTTAGCTTTCCCACCCGTTAAAGGTATAAAAATGAACCAGAACATCTTCTCCCATTGACTTTAATGGGGTGCGAGTTCAAGTTCAAGTTCAAATAGAACCCTGAAGTGAACACACTAAAGTTCAGGGTTCTAATTGAACTTGAACATTTTACTGCTCCCTCATCTCTGTTGCAAAACATATTGATGGCATTGGTTACAGAAGAATTTCTAGGCTACTAAAGGTTCAGTGAGCACTGTTGGGGTCGGAAGTAGAAAAAACTAAATTTCACCAAAACCATTCACGACCAGGTGCCCCTCACAAAATTTCAGACAGAGAAGTGAAAAGGATTATCAGAAGAGTTGTTTAAGAGCCAAGGACAATGTGTGGAGAGTTACAGAAAGACCTGGAATCAGCATGTACAAGTACTGCACTCAACCTCCATGGCCTATATGCATGGTCAAGACTCCATTGCTGAACAAAAAGCATGTTCAAGCATGTAAAAAGTTTACTCAACAACATTCAGACAAGCCTCTGAAATACTGGGAGAATTTAGTCTGATCAGACGAGATGAAAGTTGAACCTTTAATACTCACCATGTTTGGAGGCCGAAAGGCACTGCATATCACCCCAAAAAACACCATGTACCATTTTCAGAGGAGCTTTATAGGAAGATGGTAACAAGGTATACAGACAGTACAGGAAAATGTCTTTTAAGGAAAAGCTGTATCCTAGGTGCTACAGATGACATGCTCAGTCCAACTGAGGTTAGGGACCTGAGGGCCAATAAAGTCCAAGCAAAAAGGTGAGAAGGAACAATGGACGCTCTTCAGTAGGACACTGTATAAAAGGATGCTTGGCAAATATGTGGCGGGATGCAGACACCAGGAGACTAGGACAATGACCCAGTTTGCACATCAGAAACTCAGGCCCTAACTACTGTAAGTAGCACGGCTATATAGCACCACCAGACAGGGTGATGATAGCACATCTGTGAGAGTGCTGAAAGCAACTGTTAAAGGGGTTTTGCCACAAAGTGAGTTCATTACCTCTTAATCTGATCAGGAGAGACTATAAACAAAGCACAGCAGCCTCACAGACGAGAGGGAGGGGGCCTGAGCAGCAACTCTGAGGAAGCAGAGGAAGCAGGGAGCGTTGTGCAATGTGTACTCAAATAAAACATTAGAACCAGTGGATTCTCTATACAAAAGACACAACATCTTTCTCCACAGCCCCTTGCTATCTCCTGAGTAGTAACAAGGAAGCAGGGAGCGTTGTGCAATGTGTACTCAAATAAAACATTAGAACCAGTGGATTCTCTATACAAAAAACACAACATCTTTCTTCACAGTCCCTTGAAAGCTCAGTCATGTTCCCTGTCATCAGAAAAGAAGTGCAGACAACGCAAGCGCGACCAGATCAGCTCCTCAGCTCCTGGAGCTGGTCGTGTCTAATGGAAACTTTTAAGTAACAAAGGTCTTGTAAAGAAAGCCATTTTGGAGGATCCCACATCAACATTACATCGTGGCAAAACACCTTTAACCGTTGCTATGCTGAAAGGCACAGAAAACACTGAACAGATACAGCACAGCAGCCCCCAGGGTCCAAGGACATGTTAAAGGCCTGATAGAGGCATTACACTCTACGCATCATAACACACCATACCAACAATAAACTTTAGAGGTGGGAACATCATGGTGTTGGGCTGTTTATCAGCATACAACAATGGCAAAGTTCATTTAATTGAAGGAAGGATGAATGGACAAATGTACCAAGACATTTTTGATAAAAAAATATCTGCTGTCATCTACTTGGTTAATGAAGATGAAACAAGGGTGGGCATTTCAACAAGACATTGATCCCAAACACACAGCCAAGGAAATTCTCAATTGGATTAAGAGAAAGAACATTTTATTTCAATAGCACCTTTGGAAATCCATTTACTTAAAAAATTGGTGATTTGTTCAATAATAATTTCACTCGCTGTGAGATGTTGCTGTATGATGTTAGAGTTGGGGAAATGATGTCATCATGTTTACTGACAAGCCAGAAAAGCTAGAAGACGGTCCTTCAGCGTGACTGTGCAGGAGAGCAGCACCACATCCTGACAATTAAGCAGTACTTTACATGCACTGGGAAAATAGTCGATATAGGGAAAGGTTTAGAGACAACAATCCTATGCAGCATAAAGCTCTGGTGGCAGCTTAATGCTATACAGGGTCATGACAGGTTCCTTTTAAAACTTTGCCCTTAAATAGCCATCCAAAAGTGCGTTGAAGGTCCTCTGACAGAAGAGTGATAATATACAAAAGATATATTGGAATTTAAAAAACACTAAAAATTCTAGTCTATTATTATCTATTATACATATGATCAGTTCAAAGCTGAGTTCATGCATTACATTTTAATAATGTTACATTCACATTTTCCATTGTAGTGTTTTGCCAAGGTCAGAAACTACCTGATTCTTGAACTAGACAACCACTGTAAAGATTGGTGCACAAAAAAATAATATTTTACCACTATTCTTCACTTGGCTGTGAATTGGTGTTTTTAATGCAATGGACTCAAACACAAGAAGTGCTTTTCTATTGTTGTCTATAACAGATAAAAACAACAATTATAATAATAATAAAGCATTGCATAATACTGTATATAATACAGTATATTAATTGCCAGGAAAGGAGCAAAGTCTATCCTATGAGATAAAAAAGACACTGGTTTTCTCACTATGTGGCATAAAATCATAATAAACCTTATCCGTTTTAGGTCAATTAGGATTACCAAAATTATTTATATTTGACAAAAGCCAGAATAATGAGAAAGAAAACTTTTTAATGTATTTGTATTACTTTCTGCAAAGTTAAGATTTTACATACACTAGGATTAATATGCCTTTACACAATTTGGGACAGCCTATATGATGATGTCATGTCTTTGGGAGCTTCTGATAAGTTTTTTGGCAACATCTGAGTTAGTTAGGGACATAGTTGTGGATGCATTTTAAATGCACAACAGAAACACACTGCTTCTGTGTGTAACATCATGGGAAAGTCTAAAGAAATTAGCCAAGATATCAGGAAGAGAATTATGGACTTGCACAAGTCTGAATCATCCTTGGGTACAATTTACAGATACCTGAAGGTGCCTTATTCATCTGTACAAACAATTATACGCCAGTACAAACAAGATGGAAATGTCCAGTCATCATACTGCTCATGAAGGAGGTGGGCTCTGTATCTCAGAGATGCATATGCTTTAGTCCGACATATGCATATCAACCCAAGAACAAACGAAAAAGACCTTGTGAAAATGCTGCCGGAAGCAGGCAAGATTGTGTCATTATCCATAGTGAAACTAGTACTGTATCAACATGGGCTGAAAGGGTACTCTGCCAGGAAGAAGCCATTACTCCAAAAGAAAGATCTAAAAGCCAGATTAATGTTTGCAAATGTACACAGGAACAAAGAACTACATTTTTGAAGACATTTCCGGGGTCGACAAAAAAAAAATTAAATGTTTGGGGAATAATGACCCGTTATTTTGGGGAAAAAAAGGGAGATGCTTGGAAAAAGCCTAAAAACCATCCAAAGTGAAACACGGGGGGTGGCGGTTCATGTTGTGGGTTGTTTTGTGCAGGGGACGGGGACCTTTTAAAATAGTGGAAATTTTGAAAAAGAAAACTATGTTGCAATCTGAAGCAAATTCAAGCATCAGCCAGGAATTGGGTATGCAAAAGGGGACATTGATTTGAAGTATAGTGCCAAAACGGTTATAAGTGGATTGGGATAACCAAGTCAATTTTTTTGGAGGGGCCCATACAAACCCATGATTCAATGCTATGGAAATGTATGGGATGTGAAAGGCGGTGGGCAGGGCCCAACAACATGGCTCGTTACACCATACTGCAGGAAAATGGAAAAATTTCCCAAACCAACTTTGTGAGAAGCTTCGGGGAAAGGGTACCAAAATATTTTTTTTACCCAAGTCATACATTTAAGGCAAGCCTAAAAAAAAATAAAAGAATAAGAAATTACGTAAAAATATTTTAAAATAAAGTAATAAAAATGCCCTTTAAAATTTTTTTCTCTCTTGTTTTTCTGTTATTTGGAAATTTATATAATTTTTTAAACCTAATTGACCTAAAAGGGTAAGGTTTTTTCGATTATATGTCAATCGTGGAAAAACAGATATGTTTTTTATTATATTGTGTATGTAAACTTCTGGTTTCAACTGTATACATTGCACAAAGAAGTAAGGCAGCTCTGTGTGTTTATAGATAGTATATTGATCTAGTTATGTGTATAAATATATATTTATATATATTTAAAAACTATTAATATGTAAATTTTTTTTTTAAAAAAATTTTTTTTAAAAATATATATTTTTAAAATATGGGGGTTTTACTGGGTCTTTCACAAATAAGTTGTCCTTTAAAATGCTTTCGCATTTTAAACAAAAAACATCAAAATATTTTAAAACAGTAGTAGGTAAATTTTAAAAAATATCTTTTTTTTTTAGTAATTTGATTCTAAAATATGATTGTGTTAATTAATGTGTCACTTAAGTCTTAAAGGCTATAGACACCTCTCAGACTCCTCTTGAAAAAGGGGGGCATGTCTTCCCCGAAAAATCGCGATGGTTTGCGGGCAGTCTGAAGGGGGAGGGGTTGTGACACTCAGGGCAAAGGGCTTAGGGTCAGAAGGGTGAAAGGCTGAATGCAGCTAATCAAATGTACCCAGGTGAACGGTTTCTAAAATGTGTTATAATCAAATTTTAAAGAAGTTAATATCTACTACTGAATTTTAAGAAAGAAGTTTTGAATAAAGTTATTTTAAGAAACTTTGTCTAAAAGGACTGAGCTTATACATACCGATAGCAATCCTGATGTATTATTTGATCATGTGGGCTTGCAAGCGAGCCCCACAAAATCGCAACATGGGACCTGCGGTATATTACTACTGGCCTCATGCCGCATCACCTACCTGGATATATTCCTTAAGGGATGTATTTTCCAATATGGGGTCTTTTTAGGGGTGTTTATTAAGTTTTAGCGTCTTAGAGTGTCTGAAATGGCGCCTAAATAAATTTGTTATGAAAATGAGACCCCAGGGTCAAGTAGGTGCTCCTCCTATTCTGGGGCTTGTGGTTGAGCCAAATAGCGCACTAGGGCCACATATGGGATATCTCTGAAAACAGCAGAATCTGGGGAATCAATATTAATTAGCATTTTCCTGATTACATCTACCATTTTCTTTTGAATAATGGATGAATTTGAAAATCTGCCAAAAAAGTTACATTTTGAAATTTCACCTCCACTTTGCTTCAATTCCTGTGAAACACCTAAAGGTAGTTTCTTAGATGAAGTCATTTATGGGGGTATCTAACATACAGGCCAATCAAAATCACGTTGGAACCCAAATGATCCCTAAAAAAATGTATGTTGCAATTTTTTTTTGAAAATGTGAAAATTACTACTAAATTAATAAGCCCCCTATTGTCGTAAAAAAAAAAAAATACATTTAAAAAAATTATGCCAACCTACAGTAGACATATGGTAGATGTTAGTTATAGCTATTTTGAGTGGAATAACTATCTGTCTTACATGCAGAAATGTTTGAAGTTTGAAAATGGTAAATTTTTAAAATTTTTCATGATACTTTGATCTTCACAAATAAAAAAGAACTTTTTGGACCAAAATTTCTTACCATCTTAAAGCACAATGTGTCACGAGAAAACAGTCTCAGAACCACATGGATAGGTAAAAGTGTCAAAAAGTTATTCTCACATAAAGTGACTCATGCCAGATTTCAAAAATGGGGCTCTGTCAGGAAGGCCAAAACTGGCTGCGGCGGTAAGGGGTTAATGACCAGCACATTTTTTTTAGCTTCTGCCTCCTTGCATTTCAACAGTTGTAAATTTTTATTTTTTCAATGACACAGTTGTATAAGGCCTTGTTTTATTTGGGACAAGTAGTACTCTTTGGGGGAATAGTTTAAGTTCACTTTTAAATTATTTGTTTACATTTTTTTAAATTATTTTTTACACCTTTCACATTTCACACTTAATAAGTTGTTAGATTAATTCTACAGGTTATTGTAGTCATGTGGATGCCTAATATGTGTAGGGGGGGGGGGGTTGTGTGTGCAATGTATGCACAATTATTTTTTATTAAATATTTATTTTTATTTTATTATTTATTGTATTTATTTTTTCTACACTTTTTACTTTTTTTTTTTTTTTAAATCCCATGAAGGGATAACAGTTTTAATTTTTTTTTACACTTAGTAATGTATTAGCATTAAAGATGGGCGAATTTCTAAAAAATTTGATGCGCCAAGTTCGCCGAATTTTCCGGCAAAATTCTTTTCAACCCAAATTTATAAAAAAAAAAACAGCTATTTCCTGGCTGCGGAGAGCCTGTAGGGCAGTGGTTTTAAACTGCAGCCATCCAACTGTTGGGAAACTACAACTCCCATCATGCCCACTGTTATAGATTATATAAATGCATGATGGGAGTTGTAGTTTCCTAACAGCTGGAGGGCCGCAGTTTGAGACCACTGCTGTAGGGTGTTGTAGAACATTGTGCCATGCTCAAAAATGCATAGGGAGCATGGTTTGGTCTTCATACAATGCTGTGTTTTAGTATGACACGCAGATGACAGCCGTCACTCTTAGAATTGCTTCACACTTCACTTCTCTGGGAAGTTACAGGGGCAAAAGTGATCAAATAACTGAAGTGGGAACGCAGACTGACAAGGTACTTTCAGCGCCAGCTGGAAAGAACCGAGCTGAGGGTCAAGATCCTACTATAATAATAATAATAATCTTTATTTATATAGCACCAACATATTCCGCAGCCCTTTACAATATAGAGGGTATAAGCACAGACAAATCAGACATTACATTATAAAAAAAGCTACTTACAAATCATGCACGAGGTGTGAGGGCCCTGCTCGTAAGAACTTACAGTCTATTAGGGTGTATGGGTGAAACAAAGAGTGAGAAGTACTTGGTTTACAATGGTCTAGATATGTTACATAAATATGGGGTAGTATACATAAAAAGTGGATGAACCTGCTATCCCAACCATACATCTATATAAAGATAAGTGCCTGTGGGTGCCAAACTGCAGGAAGTGCCGAATGTGTGACAGAATTTGGGGGGTTAACAATTAGGGATCTTGGTAGGCTTGTCTTAGTAGATGAGTTTTCAGAGCGCACATAAAACTGTGGGGGTTGTGAGTGTGCCTGATCACATGAGGTAACAAAGAGCGCAAAAGTAGGTTCCTGGAGCAGGCACAGGTCGCAGCACAGTAAGGGGACGTCATAACAGGGGTCACCGCGCGAGGCCAGAGCTTCCGGTGTCATCTAGCGGCCGTGTGTTGACCAACACACTAAGTCATCCACTTTATCCCAGATGACATCTGACAACCCCGGCAAAGAGTCGGTGCATCTGTAAGACACAACCTTTGGTTGGCTTTGCCCAGGAGCAGGTCAGGGGCCCTCACCTGTCCTCAACCCGCCTCTGTTCCGTTCGGTTACCACGGCCAGAGAATTAATATGTGCTGTGGGCTCTGCGCCACTATACAGTGAGGATGAACTATTTGAGGACAGTGGGCAGCAAAGAGGTGGGGAAGACATCCGCTGCTTCTTGCAGAAGCGGGCAAGTAGTGATCAGAAGAGTGGCATGGGGGGTTATGTTGCAGGCGGTCAGGCTCTGTACAGCAACGCCGTTGAGGAGGTCAGCGGTGACAGGCAAACACTAATCGATGTAGCCGATTGCACTTTATTATTATTATTAACATTTATTTTAAAGCGCCATTGATTCCATAGCACTGTACATTCGAGGGGGGTCACATACATAATATGTCAAATGAGTACAATAATAACAATGAATGACTTACAACTGGTACAGAGGGAGAGAGGACCCTGCCCGCGAAGGCTTTAAAATCTACAAGGAGGAGGGAAGAGACAGGAG
The DNA here is from genome assembly GCA_025379985.1 of Phyllomedusa bahiana. NCBI lineage: Eukaryota > Metazoa > Chordata > Amphibia > Anura > Hylidae > Phyllomedusa > Phyllomedusa bahiana. The sequence goes on along the minus strand of JAODAL010043085.1, from coordinate 18,958 downwards.
GAGAGGGGCAGACATGTTTGTGAAGGTAGTACAGTGGCCATAGGGTTATTGTAGGTTATAGGCAATCCTGAAGAAATGGGTTTTCAGGTTGCTTTTGAGGCTGATGAGAGTGGTAGAGAGTCTCATATGTTGGGGCAGTGCATTCCAGAGTGTAGGGGAAGCACAAGAGAAGTCTTGGAGACAGTTATGTGAGGAGCTGATAAGAGGAGAACAGAGAAGAAGGTCCTGTGAGGAGCGGAGATTGCGTGAGGGGAGATATCTGGAGATTAGGGCAGAGATGTAGGGAGGAGAGAGGTTATGGAGAGCCTTGTAGGTCAGGGTTAGCAACTGAAATAAATTTGCTGGGCAATTGGTAGCCAGTAAAGGATTGACAGGAGGGAGAGGCAGAGGAGTAGCGAAGAGAGAGGTGGATAAGACGGGAAAGCAGAGTTGAGAAGGGTTTGAAGGGGACCAAGAGTGCTAGTTTGGGAGGCCACAGAAAAGGGAAATTTTGGGCAGTAGTAAAGGCGGGAAAATGACAAGGGCATGGACTAGCATTTTTTTGGTGTCGAAGTTGAGTAACGAACGGATGCGAGAGATATTATTCAGGTGGAAGCGGCAGGCAGAGGTGAGGTTTTGGATGGGGTGGTTTAAAAGACAGAACGGAGTCGAGGACTACCCCAAGGCAGCGGACTTGCGGAACAGGGGAGAGTGTACAGCCATTGACAGTGATAGAGAGATCAGGTGGAGGGATGGAGGGGACGGGGGAAAAAAATGATGATTCTGTTTTCTCCACATTTAGTTTTGGGAGAGGGGGAGGAGAAAAAGGAGGAAAGGACATAGACAGTCAGGGATCCGGGAGAGTAGAGAGGTGACATCTGGGCCGGAGAGTAGAGTTGGGGTCATCAGAATACAGGTGGTAATGAAAGCCATGTGAGCTATGAGTTGACCCAGACCAAGAGTGTAGATAGAAAAGAGTAAAGGACCCAGGACTGACCCCTGAGGGACACTAACAGAGAGTGGCTGGGGGAGGAGGGGGAGCGAGAATGAGACCCTGAATATCCGATCAGAGAGGTACGAGGAGATCCAGGAAAGAGCCAAGTCCGTGATGCCGAGGGAGGAGAGGATGTGTAGCAGGAGGGAATGCTCGACAGTGTCAAAGGTAGAGGACAAGTCTAGAAGGAGAAGGACCGAGTAGTGGCGTGAGGCTTTGGCAGTTGCTAGGTCATTGATGACCGTGGTTAGGGCAGTTTCGGTAGAGGGGTGGGGTCGGAAACCAGATTGTAGTGGGTCAAGAAGAGAGTTGGAGGAGAGGTGGGAGGACAGTTGAAGGTAGATGTGCTGCTCGAGGAGTTGGAGGCAAAAGGGAGCAGTGAGATGAGGCGATAGTTGGACAGAGAGGAGGGATCAAGGATGTTTTTTTTAAGGAGGGGAGGTGACAGTAGCATGTTTATAAAGGAGGAAGGGAAGATGCCCGAGGTGAGCGATAAGTTGAAAAGATGGGGGGAGGGCTGGATGAAAGCAGCACTAAGGTCTGGGATAAGGTGTGATGGCAGTGGGTTTCAAGATTACAGGTGTGAGGGTTGGGATTTGGACAGTAGAGAGGAAAGATTATCATGTGTAAGAGTGGGAAAACAATTTAAGGGGTAAGAGCATTTTGCAGATATAGAGGAGGGCGCTGGGTACTGGGGGCTGAAGCTTTTTCTGATAAGGTTGATCTTTGTAGAAAGTGGATGGCAAAGTCGTCTGCTGAAAGGAGAGAGGGTGGAGGAGGTGCTGGTGGGCGGAGGAGAGAGTTAAAGGTGTTGAATAGTTGTCTGAGGTTGTGAGACAGATAGGATATGAGATTTGTGAATTTAATCCTGTTTGGCTAGGGTGACTGCAAATTTAAAAAAGTATGTAGTGATTGTTTGTATGAGGCAAGTCATCGGTGGAGCGAGTTTTCTTCCAGCGGCGTTTCTGCAATTTTTGGAAGCTCGCCTCAGCTGTTTAGTGGAGTCTGTGTGCCAGGGTTTGTCTGTTGATTTTTGAGGGTTCTGTGTCTGTGAGGGGAGGGGACTGACCCCAAGGATGGGGGGTTGATTGTGTATTTGTAGAAAGTGGTGGCTGTGTCTAGATTATTAAATGAGAATATGTTAGAAAGAGGTGTAAGAGAATCAGAGAGAGTGCGAGGGTTGAGGTTTTGTAAGTTCCTGTGGGGGTGCCCTAGATGTGGGACAGGAGGAGCCGGGGGGGTGGAGAGGGTGGAGAAGGTGAGCAGATTGTGCTCCGAGATGGGGTGGGAGGAGTTAGAGAAGTCACATAGGGGGCAGAGGCGGGTGAAGATGAGGTCCAGTTTGTGTCCATCTTTGTGAGTGGCTCCAGAGGTCCACTGGGAGAGGTCAAAGGAAGAACAGAGTGAAAGGAGTTTGTTGGACGCAGAGTGGGGGTGTCGATTGGGATATTGAAGTCTCCCATGATAACAGTAGGGATGTCAGGAAAGAAAATGGACAAGCCCGGAAGCAAAGGTGGTTTAAGGGGAAAGGCCCGGGGGCAGGGCCCGGTTTGGGCGGTAGGTAAAAAGCCACTTGGAGGTTGAAGGGGTGTAGATACGGACAGAGTGCACCTCAAAGGAGGAGAGTGTGAGGGAAGGCAGAGGTGATGAAGGGACAAAGGAACAAGTGTCAGACAGGAGGAGGCCAACACCTCCGCCATGCCTGTTAAAAGGGCGAGGGGTATGGGTAAGTTGGAGGCCGCCAAAGGAGAGAGCAGCAGGGGAGGCTGTGTCAGAGGGGGTCAGCCATGTTTCAGTCAGACCAAGGAAGAGTACATTTCTTGAGATGAATAAGTCATGTATGCAGGAAAGTTTATTACATACAGACCGTGCATTCCAGAGAGCTCCAAGGAGAGGGATAGGGGGAGCAGCGGTCAGAGGGATGTGCTTCAGGTTGATGGGGTTAACAGAATTAGTAGTGGTGCATCTGTCAGAAGAGGGAGAGACAATGGTGGGAATGTGCTGGGGGGCCCTGGGTTAGGGGATATGTCCCCAGCAGCCAGGAGCAGCAGAGAGAGGGTGAGCAGGGGGGTAGGAAAGACAATAGTTTTGGCAGGGTTTGTTTGGTGCGGGAGGGCATTAACAGTGGGGAGAGGTTGGTGGCAGCAGACAGGTGAGAGGGTAGAATGCGGGGGGAGATGTAGAGCTCATTGCCCAGTGAGGGTGTTTGGGGATAGGCAGTTAGTGCAAGAAAAGTGGAGATTGAGATAATGGTGGGAAGGAAAAGCATAGTGTAAGACAGTTTAGAAAGCTTTGAATGGAAAAGATTAAGTAGCTGTTACCTCGCAATCCTTGTTCAATCCTGGTTAAATTCTGGTTTAATTCAAACTTAGAGCGGGCACTTTGAGCAGGGCCACACGTGACTGCAGTGCTTGACTATATAGTAACTACAATTCTAAGCAGGCTACCAAATGTGAGCAAGAAATGGGAGGGGTCGAGCCTGTTAATTAGCAGAATGGGGGGAGAGTAGGAAACGAGATTACAAGGTGAATTGGCCCCATGCACACAGCAGGGAATTGGGGTAGAGAAGATTGCAATTGTGATAGCAAGTTATGACTATACTACAGATACACATCAAAGGAGAAGCATACATCAAATGCAGGATGGGAGCAGTAGTGGATCAGAATTAGAAGCATACCTGTGGATGAGAAAAAATAGGGTTCATCAGATATGAAGAAGGAATTCCATGGAGTTACATAACTGTGAATTCTGGTTTAATTCACACTTAGAGCGGGCACTTTGAGCAGGGCCACACGTGAAGCAAGCCAGGTGAAGCAAGCATGACTGGGACAAGGTATTCTGGTGCCCTAGTTAAACAAGAAATAAAGTGCCCCCAAAATGAAAAATTCAGCCCACTCAATGTCTCCTTGCACCCCCTTGTCTGCCTGGGATGAAGTGGCGCCCTAGGCAGTCGCCTACCTTCGACTACTCATCGCCCCAGCCCTGGAAGCAAGGGCATCATCATCATCGGGAGAAGAGAGAGGCAGCTTGTGCGTCATGCAGTGGCGTAGCCGGCAAGTTGGTAGTGTGACCGGGAGTCAGCAGGGTGGCAGCAGTGCGAGGTCGGGAGCCAAAAGACTACGATTTAGACCACCTACTTTGCAGGTCCCAGAAAGTAGCAGCCCAGGGGCTCACCGAGGCAGTGGCGGGAACAGTCAGTCAGTGCAGAGCATTGGTGGTAATACTGTCCCTCCCTTTTCAAGTGGTGGACTATGCACCGTACAGAGAACTTGACAGGAAACTTTGCATGCACTTTAGCCATTTCTACACTGCCAAGCACACCCTCCTTGAGCTAAACAGAACAGAGAAACTATGAACAGAGAAAAAAGAGAGAAATCTATGCATAGGACAAAACAGGGAGAAATTGATGAACAGGGCAAAACAGGGAGAAATCAATGAACAGAGCAAAACAGGGAGAAATCGATGAACGGGGCAAAATAGGGAGAGATTGATGAACAGGGCAAAACAGGTAGAAATCGCTGAACAGAGCAAAACAGGGAGAACTCGATGAACAGAGAAAGGCCATTAAGGATTTCTTGATGATCCAAGTGGACAGGGATCCACTGTGTAATTTTTGTGTCAGCCAGTGGCAGCTCATGCGGGACACCTGCCATTTGCACAGACCCTTTGAGGAGACCATGTTATTTTTCAGTCACCAGGACGACGGGATGAATAACGTCATTCCACTGCTTCATGCAAAATCTGTCTGGTCAAGGGACTGGAGACGTGATGACTACAGCTCACGGCCACATGAGTCCAGTGGGGGTTGAACTGGAAGAGGAGGAGGAAGACATTGGAGCACAAGCAGTGTCTGGCGATATGAGTGTTTTTTTTTATTCAGGTGACAGGAGAGGAGCCGGAGCAGCTGGAGGATTAGGAAGATGAGGAAGATGACCCAGACACACAGTGGCAGTATACAGTGGAGATAGAGACAAGGAGTCCCACAGAATCAGTTGCGCAGATGGCGTGCTGCATGCTGATTTGCCTGGCCAGTGACAGCTGAATTGTCACCATCCCGCAGAGGGATGACTTCTAGCTCTCCAACCTCTTGGAACCTCATTACCGGTCCCAAATGGAGGCATTTTTTCACCTGCCAAGACGGAGGACAAACTCAAGTACTATAGAGACATCCTATGTAGTCAGTTGGCCGCTGCCTATCTGCGCCATCATCCATCCTCTAGCTGGTGGTCAGACCAGCTGCTGCGTGGGGATGGAGTTGTTGATGAGCAGCTTTCTTCACCCATTTGTGATTTAGGCACCCACCAGCAGCAGCAGCACCTGGAGCAGATCCTGAACCCTGGATTCTTTGGCTACCTGCCTCAGCTACTATTCTGATGCTGCCACCTGCCTGATGCCCCTCATTTGCTGCCAGCGGCTCCTTCAACCATCCACCATCTTTACCACTGACTGCTATTGACATCCACCTCTCCACTCATCACTGGACCATTATGTAGCCTACTGATGCTGCTGCTCAGGTCTCTTCTCGCTGCAGCTGTCATCTCCAGGCTATGTCACCATGTCACTCTTTGGCTTGATGTTGCTGTTACTGCCACCTCCTCATTATGTCATCTATCTGCCGCCACCTCAAAATTATGATATCATACCAATCTCCAGCCTGATGCTGCTGCTGTTGCTGCCGCCACCTCTACACTGTGTAATTTTGCCAGTCTGTGGCCTAATCATGCTGCTCACGAACAAACCATACTTGAGGCATATATTTCAATGTGCAAAATCATGTTTACTAGTGCATATTGACGTATGCTGTATAACTTTTAGACATTACAGTCCGGATACAGTCTCTAATCGTATAATCAATAAGATTAATGGGCAATACTTAGCTGTTTCAGCTTAATGATAAATCATAGCAAGTCCAGCCAGGAGCTGACAGAAGCACGTCCACACTCCACGCTACCCAGCGAGTGACGTTTCGGAACACACAGTTTCCTTCATCAGCTGATGAAGGAAACTTTTAATTAAATTCTTTGTCTATCCTTGGGTCCTCTGACCATATGAAGCTATAAAAAGGTCAGAAGAATTTTAAAAGGACTAGCCTAGTTAGTAAAAATATTCAAGATTAGATAAAAGGTCCTAATTTTGGTGGCTTTAAACCGAACTCTCATGTTCATGGGTCATATCTAGAGGAAATAAATGCCCAGCAATCAAGTAGATGTCGTAGCTCCTGAAAGGGATATTGCAACCCCAAGTTACAGAAGATTGAAGTCCACAGCACACAAATGTAGATTTAAATTTATGCATTGCAACAAATTATATTTACAGACCTAATGTCAATAAAGTGAAATAAAACAATGTTGAATAGGGACTTAGATCCTACATTCGGCTTATAATAAACCTTAATCATGCATAGTCACTAATGAATATAAAGCCAATGCATAATAAAGAAAAACAGTGAAGGAAATCATTATTTGATCCCTTGCTTATTGTTTAAGTTTGCCCACTGACAAAGACATGAACAGTCTATAATTTTAAGGGTAGGTTAATTTTAACATTGAGAGATAGAATATTAAAAATAAAATGCAGAAAATCACATTGTATAAATTATATACATTTATTTGCATTTTGCTGGAAGAAATATGTATTTAATTGTCTACCAACTTATAAGAGTTCTGGCTCCTACGGTCAGTTAGACCCTCATAAAAAACTCGTTACCTCCACTAAAGATAACTGTCTTAAATAGTAACCTTTATAAAAGACTCCTGTCCACAGACTCAATTAATCAGTCAGACTCTAACCTCTACAACATTGGCAAGAACAAAGAGCTTTCTAAGGATGTCTGGGACAAGATCATAGACCTGCACAAAGCTGTAATAGGCTACAAAACCATAAGTAAGACGCTGGGTGAGAAGGAGACAACTGTTGGTGCAATAGTAAGAAAATGGAAGAAATTCAAAATGAATGTAAATTGACATCGATCTGGGGCACCATGTAAAATCTCACCTCATGGGGCATCCTGGATCATGAGGAGGGAACACGGGGGGAATGTGTTAATTATCTCAAGGCAGCTGGGACCACAGTCACCAAGAAAACCATTGGTAACACATTATGCCCTAATGGTTTAAATTCCTGCAGTGCCCCCTGCTGAAGAAGGCACATGTGCAGGCACATCTGAAGTTTGCCAATGAACACCTGGATGATTCTGTGAGTGATTGGGAGAAGGTGTTGTGGTCAGATGAGATCAAAATTGAGCTCTTTGACTTTAACTCAAGTCATCGTGTTTGGAAGAAGAGATATGCTGCCTATGACCAAAATAACACCGTCCTCACTGTCAAGCATGGAGGGGGAAACATTATGTTTTGGGGGTGTTTCTCTGCTAAGGGCACAGGACTACTTTACCGCATGAATGGGAGAATGGATGGAGCCATGTACTGTAAAATCCTGTGTGACAACCTCCTTCCCTCTGCCAGGACCCTAATAATGGGTCATGGCTGGGTCTTTCAGCAAGACAATGACCCAAAACCTATAGCCAAGGCAACAAAGGAGTGGCTCAAAAAGAAGCACATTAAGGTCATGGAGTGGCCTGGCCAGTCTCCAGACCTTAATCAAATAGAAAACTTAGGCAGGGAGTTGAAGCTCCAACTTGCCAAGCGACAGCCTCAAAATCTTAATGATTTAGAGACGATATGAAAAGAGGAGAAAATTCCTCCTGACATGTGCACAAACCTGATCATCAACTACAAAAACGTCTGACTGATGCATTTGCCAACAAGTGTTTCGTCACCAAGTATTAAGTCTTGTTTGCCAGAGGGATAAAATACTTGTTTCCCACTGCAAAATGCAAATAAATTTATATAATTTATACAATGTAATTTTCTGGATTTTATTTTTGATCTCTCAGTGTTAAAATTAACCTACCTTTAAAATTATAGACTGTTCATGTCTTTGTCAGTGGGCAAACTTACACAATCAGCAAGGGATAAAATAATGATTTCCTTTACTGTGGGTGATAGAAAGTAAATCAATGTTTTGGAGAGCAATTGGAGATGACCTGGTCAGAATCAGTATTTAGGTACTATAGACCAAATGGAACACTGTATCGCCAGACAGGGCATGGGAGAGGGTTTTGCTAGGTTGCTAACCTATCAATGTGATTCAGAGATTGTTTTCTTGTGACACATTGTTCTTTAAGTTAGTAAGAAATTTTGGTCCATACAATCCTTGCTTATTTGTGAAAAAGTTCACAAATTTCTGTGTGTAAGACAGATAGTTATTCCACATAAAATAGCTTATAACTAGCATCTACTATATGTCTATTGTAGGTTGGCATAATTTTCTAATGTCTTTTTATTTTTTTACAACATTATGGGGCATAGAAATTTAGCAGTGATTTTTCACATTTTCAAGAAAATTTGCAACATAGATTATTTTTTAGGGATCAGTCCAGTTCTGATGTGGTTTTGAGGGACCTGTAGGTTAGATACTCCCATAAATTACCCCATCTAAGAAACTACACCTCTACAAGTATTCAAAACAGCATTTAGGAAGTTTAATAACCCATTAGGTGTTTCATAGAAATCAGAGTGGAGGTGAAATTTCAAAATGTCACTTTCTTTTGCAGATTTTAAATTTGTATCCATTATTCACTGGAACACGGTAGCTATAACCAGGGAAATGCAACTCAACATTGATTTTCCCAATCCTTTGTGTGAACCCAGTGCTCTATTTGACTCAACCACAAGTCTCAGGATAGGAGAAGCACCTACTGGACTCTGGGGTTTCACTTTCATTACAATTTTTTTTAAGTGCCATTACGGGTTTGCGGACATTCAAAGGTGCTAAAACTTACTAAACACCCCTAAAAAGACCCTATATTGGAAACTACACCGCTTATGGAATATATCCTGGGGTGTACTGAGTATCGACCCCACAGGTCTTTCACAAATTTCTATAACGTTAGGCTGTGAAAATGAAAAAAAAAATGTTTGCAACAATCTGCGATTTTAGCTGAAAATGTTTTATGTTTACAAGGAATCCTGGGAAAAAGCACACGAAAATTTGTTACACAATTTCTTCCACGTACAGAAATAATCTATATGTGGGTGCAAACTGCTGTTTGGGCACATTGCTGGCCGTGAGCGCTATTTTGGAACACAGATTTTAGTGGAAGCCTTGTCGCATTTACAAAGCCCCAATAGTACCAGAACAGGTGAAACCTTCTAGAAGTTACCCAATTTTGGTTCAATACCCCTAATGGATCTCGTCTAGGGGTGTATTGTGCATTTTGGGCATACAGGTGTTACATAGTTATTTTAGCACTACATTTTATATGCTGCAAGATGAATGAAAATCGCAATTGCGTGACTTTTTTTTTTTTTTTGCTACGATGTTCACTGTGAGGGTTAAATAATATGACAAATGTATAGGGTAGGTCATAACTCATGCTGTGATGTCAAATTTGCATACTTTATTTTTTATCTTTTTTGGGGCGATTGACGTTTGCAAAGAGGAAAAGGATGGTGTTCGTGTTTTTATTTTATTTTTTTAGAGCACCCACAAGAGTACCCACAATATCCAGAACGTACCTGTGGTGTTGTGGAGTGGCACAGAGGTAGGCAGATGAGAAGGGGATGGGGAGCAGCAACCACAGGCCCAATCCTTGTCATGGTAACCATACACTTCGCTACCCAAACCTCTCGTGCTCCTCCGGTGAATGGCACCAGTGAAGAGGGGGTCTGAACTATCGATGATGGTGGTAGTTGTTGCCCCAGAGAACACTCTGTTGGTAGTCTCTCCATCGACTGCCTGCATTAGATAGTGTGCGAGGTGCCCTTGATGTGTGGTGCAGAAATAACAGGCAGGTGACGTAGGGTTCACAGTGGGAATCATAACAGGCCTCTTTACTTCACCAAGCAAGATGGCATACACATAGTAGTGGCAGCGCTCAGATTAAATCTCCCTTCTTTCATTTGCAGCCATTCAATAGACCAAGGTAGGATAATGTTCCTAAACCAAGTCCCCTACATAGCTACCTCTCTCTCTCATTCCACTCTCATGCGGCCAGGGAAGGAAAGGTTAATGCTGACCTCTGAGCCCAGAGACAGCACAGCCCGTATCAGGATAGCATAATAAAATACACCTCCCGATAACTGCCTATGAAGACATCAATAGCCTGAAGGTGGAAATCAGTGAACCCAATGGAGAAAAGACCAAGAATAACTGTTTACCTATCTTATATAACCTCCTAATCTACTTCCATCCTTGTGCTGTCATGGAGTTTCCTGCCAAAGTCTTGAGTGATTGCTGCTGGTTACATTTCTATAAAACAGCATGACTATCCACAATCTACAGACGTGCAAAAACTATTGGCGGAACACAGAGATGAAATAGGGGTAATTTCTAGAACATTCTTACTGCAATTGTAGCAGAAAACAATTATCAATAAACGTTTTTAACCATTAACCATTAGTAGCATACCGCACCATCTACTTCCCGCTAGGATGTACAGGTACATCCAATGTCAGAAAAGGATTAAAAGTATTGTCCAGTCTAGAAAATATATTTTCATATACACTATGCAGGAGTCACTAGTGCGGGAACTCAAGATCTTTATCTTTTGGACACCGTGCAGGGTGGTTACAAAGAGTGTCTCTCTCTTTGGTGGAACTTTGCTTTTCTTTATTAAATGGAAAATCTATTGATTTTAATGGGCACTATGTAATCCTTAACTTACCCTGTGGTGGTGCTGTAGGGAAATTGTCCACTGCTGCCAGGTTTTCCTACAAATTATAGCTGGATCAAAGGAGATGTGTTAGGATCGAACATGTAAGTGATCTACATATTGTCAAGGGACCCTTCTAACAAGTAGGAATTATTTAAAGACGAGAATCCATTTGCCAAAGACCCTTCTGAAGCAAGCTCATAGACCGCTACAAACTGGCCTCACAGAATGGGGAGATAGTCATGCTTGCTTATCTCTTCCCCACTCATGTCAATCAGAGTTCTGATCATAGTCAAGCACACTCTTTCAGCTATATTTGTAACTGCCATGGAGATTAATGGGGAGAACTGTGCAAGTGCAGCCATCTTCACATTCTGTGAGGCCAGCTCATTGCTTGCCGTGAGCTCACCTCAGAAGAGACTTTGCCAAATTACAAAATCCCAATTAACTACATCAATCAATTTTGCCATCCTTTTTGTAATTCATTATCATAGTCTCTGAAACTGTGTTTATTTATGTATAATTCCATCGCACCACCTTATATTTTAGATTTCATAAAACAGCAGAACAATTTCCAGAAAATGCCCTACTAATACTAAATCACTAATCCTTGAATTACATCCATTCTTATTAACATTCTTTGCGTTACATTGTAATCGTTTAATCATGGATAATCATCACACTAGAGCAATGAAGTAGGAAACTGCTTAGTAAATATGGGCTGCTTTGTACCCAGGGTGGATAATGTGCATGTTCACCACAGTGCGCACGTGGAATTCTTTCGCTTTTTTCATAGCTCTCAAGGGAATGAACCATATGCTTAAAAGCTCGATCCATCTGTCACATTTGCAGCGCAGAAGAGATCCCTTCTGATTATGTATTTTACAGACTGGTAATTTCTCCTACCTGCTGAAAGCTGTATTATGGGCAGATACTTTAACAGTGCAATTTATGTGCGCAAGTGTTAATTGATTGTGCTCAGAAAAAGTACACCGTCAAATTAAGGTCAATTACATTTTCCACTTCAGTAGTTTATACTATGGACAGCATTTTTGATTGCTGTTCGTGCTGCCTAAAACATGTATAACATTTATAAAACATTAATCCATAGTAATCAGCTATATACTGCCACAATACCATACATGTCAACATTTACATCACTTAGCAGCTCATAAACCAGGTGGCAGGTGGAGAAACGTCCTTTATTTTTGACTCTTCAGAAGGTCAGTTATTCACATTTTTTACTTTCGCCACATATTTAAATACTGTATTAAACCAACATCTCACATGTGACTCATTTAAAGCCCATTATCTTTGTCATTGTTCATTAACTTCATTTTCAGTTTTGTTGACACTGCTAATTGACTAAATAGTGGCTCATTATCTGGGAAGTCCCAGAACCAGAATTGCCACCCTCAGTGATATTGTTGACATGAGATGAAATCAATAAATGCTTCATATGACATTTTCTGTCCATTGATCCACATTTTTCAGCGTTTGTAGGCTGATGTTTTGGCTAAGCAGTTCCTGGCCGGGCTATTTACTCTGCTTCCTGACTAGGCACATTTTCCTTTTTCTTAGTGCACACCGGTTTGAACACTACAAGGTTTTCTTGCACTCAGTTATTCTACTAGTATTTTCGCCTTTTTCCGTGATATGTCAGGCTTTATACCCCTGCCTGCCTATATACCCCTGCCTGTCTATATACCCCTGCCTGCCTATATACCCCTGTCTGTCTTTATACCTCTGCCTGCCTATATACCCCTGCCTGCCTATATAACCCTGCATGACTATTTACCCATGCCTGCCAAGATACCTCTGCCTGTCTATCTCCCACTGACTGCCTATATACCACTGCCTGTCTATATACTCCTGAGTGTCTATATACTCCTGAGTGTCTATATACCCCTGCCTGTCTATATACCCCTGCCTGTCTATATACCACTGCCTGCCTATATACCCCACCATGCCTGCCTATATAGACCACCCTGCCTGCCTATATAGCCCCCCAGCCTGCCTATATAACCCCCCTAAGCCTGCCTATGTAACCCCCCCTAAGCCTGCCTATATAACCCTCTTAAAGCCTGCTTGTATAGCCCCTATAGCCTCCCTAAAGCTTGCCTACCTATATTGCCCCCTGAAACCTTCCTGTCTACCTATATGGGGCCCTATAGCTACCTAAATCCTGCCTACCTATATGGCCCCTATAGTCCACCTAACCCCTGTCTACCTGTATGACTCCCTATAGTTACCTAAACCCTGCCTGTCTACCTATTTAGCCCCCTAGAGCTACCTAAACTCTACATGCCTACCTATATGGCCCCTATAGCCAACCTAAAGTCTGCCTCCCTATTTGGGTCCCCCTATAGCCTATTTACCTACCTGTCTACCTATGTGGGCCCCACCTATAGCCCAGCTACCTGGGGCCCACCTACAGCCTACCTGTGGTCCACCTACTGCATACCTACCTACCTACCTGGGGCCTAAATACTGCCTACCTAGTGCCAATCTACCTACCTGTAGCCTACCTACCTAATTGAGACCTGCCTGACTACTGCCTACCTACCTAGGATCTACCTACCTGTGGCCTATGTACTACCTACCTACCTCCATACTAAATAACCTACCTATCTAGGGCCTACCAACTAAACTAATGAGAGTTTACCTGCTTATATGATTCAGTGGGGTACAGACAATAGTTATAACACAATCTCCAGGGGGTGAATCCTCTGTTCCTTCCCTCTAGGAGACTGGACCTTTAAGCTATGGCCTGTACCCGCTCTCCCACACCTGGGATGTTTGTACAGAGGTGGGGGGGCAGGGAGGGAGGTGCTGGAAAGGGGAGAATTCTAAGATATTTGTGTCCAAATCTGCAGGGACGAGTGGCCGGAACAAGTCGTCATGACTAGTGATGAGCGAATACGTTGACTATCGTCATCGGGTCGATAGTCGATATTGGCAATTATCAAGACGATTTCCGATAGTCGATAATAGATTATCGCCGATGACCCTTAAAATCTATGGGAGAGGAACAATACACCTTCATTCTTACACCCAAACAGGGCTGGAGAAGCTGGAATTAACATCAACAACAGTCAAATGGATACGTGCTACATCTTAGGCAACACAGGTTTTTAGATTATAAAAGCAATAGAAAAAAGTCACAGACCATTCACTATCCCTGTCTTGTAAACCCCGCATTACCCTTAAACCTGCATGACCCACAAATTAAAAAATTTCCAGAAGGCAGTATGATTTGAACCATCATTTTACTTGAACTGGACATTGACTATCCCTGTCCTGGAACGCAGCATGACCCTTAAACCTATCTGACCCCCAGATTAAAGAGCCTGAAAAAGGAGTCTTTGAACCACCATTTTAGTTAAACCGGACATTGACTATGCCTGTCCCGGGACTGCAGTAAGACCATTAAACCTGTTTTGACCCATAGATTAAAAAGTGTCAGAAAAGGAGTCTTTCAACCACCATTTTAGTTTGAACTGGACATATGACTATACCTGTTCTGTACCACAGTATGACCATTAAACCTGTCTGACCCACAAATTAAAAAGTGCCTAAAAAAGGAGTCTTTGAACCACCATTTTAGTTGAACTGGACATTAACTATATTTGTCCTGTAACGCAGTATGACCATTAAACCTGTCTGACCCACAGATTAAAAAGTGCCGGAAAAGGAGTCTTTCAACCACCATTTTAGTTGAACTGGACATTGACTTTTAAACTGTCCTGGGCCACAGCATGAGCCCAAACCTAAATGACCCACAGATTTATAAAGTGCCGGAAAAAGGAGTCTTTGAACCACCATTTTAGTTGAACTGGACATTGACTATACCTGTCCTGGGCCACAGCATGAGCCCTAAACCTGCATGACCCCCAGATTAAAAAAGTGTCAGAAAAAGGAGTATTTTAACCACCATTTTAGTTGAACTGGACATTAACTATATATATCCTGTACCGCAGTATGAGCATTAAACCTGTCTGACCACAGATTAAAAAGTGCTGGGAAAAGGAGTCTTTGAACCACCATTTTAGTTGAACTGGACATTGACTATGCCTGTCCTGGACCGCAGCATGACTATTAAATCTGTCTGACCCACAGATTAAAAAGTGCCGGAAAAAAGGAGTTTTTTCAACCACCATTTTAGTTGAACTGGACATATGACTATACCTGTTCTGTACCCCCAGTATGAAAATTAAAACCTGTCTGACCCACAGATTAAAAAGTCCCGGGAAAAAAAGGAGTCTTTGAACCACCATTTTAGTTGAACTGGACATTGACTATACCTGTTCTGTACCACAGTATGACCATTAAACCTGTCTGACCCACAGATTAAAAAGTGCCAGAAAAAGGAGTCTTTGAACCACCATTTTAGTTGAACTGGACATTGACGATACCTGTCCTGGGTAACCTACATCTGTTCAAGTCGTCCTGTACCTTCCTTGTACAAATCAGAGGAATATTTGTATCATCTATTTTGTACATGCAAGTTTTTTAGTAGTTTAATTCTAGAAAACACATTTTTAAAATAGGATGGAATCCCACCACGTCTTTGTTTCTTTTTTTTTAATTGTATTAAATGGGTTGTCTCACTACAGGAATTGCTAGCTACTTTAAAGATCTTGCAAAAACAAGTCATTTTGCTAAATGTGTCCATTACCAGTGTACTACCTATTCCTGTTTTTGACAGCACCATCACCCTTGAGCCACTTTTGACAATTGTGAAGAACAAATGTCTGTTAGAAGCCACATTTTTTAGAATAGGACCTGTAGTATAGCTGCATTTCACAGCAAAATGCACTCAAAAATTCAAAACATGACCCTTGAGCCACTTTTGACAATTGTAAAGGAACAATTGTCTGTTTAGAAACACATTTTTTAGAATAGGACCTGAAAGTATAGCTGAAATTTTAACATTTAAAATGCCCCCAAAAATTAAAAACATGACCCTTGAGCCACTTTTGACAATTGTGAAGAACAAATGTCTGTTAGAAACAACATTTTTTAGAATAAGACCTGTAGCATTGTTGCATTTCAAAGCAGCAGGACCCAAAAATTATAAAAATGACTTCTCAGCCACTGTTAAAAATTGTGATGGAGAAATGCCACTTAGAAGCCACATTTCTGTTCCAAAGGACCATAATTATAGCTGTATCTCAGAGCAACATGACCTCAAAACGTGAAAAATTTTAAAGATAAAGTGAGTAAATGGAATACAGTTTTGTCATGAAACCTTGGTGTCTTTTACAGTCTCCACACCGCAAAACCAGCAAAATGATCTGCGAATAAAAGGAACTGAGAATAAAAATTGCAGAGAGAAATTATCATTTTAAAAAACATTTTTCAAGAGGACCATTTCTGTTTGAAGAGGAATGTGAAGTAGACCGGCAACTAATCGGTGACCTCGGCAAATTTGGGGCCACAACATCATCAGAGATCCATGCCTGATTCATCCTTGATGAAAGTCAAACGATCCCATTATCTGTGGAAAGCGATTTCGTTTGTCTGTAATGACTCCTTCCCGCTGTGCTGAAGGTCCCCTCAGATATGACGCTGGCTGTTGGGCAGGACAACACCTCTATGGCGTGGCGAGCGAGCTCGGGCCATTTATTTATTTGGATTTCCCAGAAGTCATTGGGTTTCCCCAAACACATCCAAAAACATCGGTGTTGAGATGCAATAGTCGTGCACAATGATCTTAAGCTGGTATCTTGTGTGTTGTATGTTTTGACCTGCATTACAAAGCGTTGGTGAGGTGGTAAATTAAAGATTGCCAGAGGTCAACGATTAGGCTTTTTGCCACCTTGCCTGCTGCTGCCGCTGCGGCTACTTGGCACTCTAATGCTGTCACGTCGCTGACGTTTGTTCCACCGTGACATTTGAAGAACGTGAAGCAGACGAAACAAATGTCTCCAGTTGATCAATCAGCAAGTTCTCCATTTCCTGCAAATTTTTCTCTCTTTTGGGTGGGTGGAAGGAAAGTGATGAGTTTTTTTTTGTATCGGGGACCCAGGAGGGGGGCCCAACCGAAAAACCTGTTGTTCTTTTTGGGGCCCTTTTTAATGCGGGATCATTTTGGGAGGAAATGGGCATCCAAGAAATTCATGTGAGAGGGGGAGCCTTTGTTTTTTCCCACCCTTTGGGGGCGGGGGTATTTGGAAAAATGATTTTCCCCTCATCTTGCCTTCCGCCAAAAATTCGCGCCCCCTCTTTTCAAAAAAGGGGACGTCGGTAACGTCGGTGTTAGGAATACCTCCCCTCCTCCTCCCCCGCTTCCTCAGGCCGATTCAAAACAGCCATGACTTCCTCGTTGATGCACCTGGAGTGATTTGGCCTTCCTAGCCCGGGCCCCCCGAACCATTTGGTAATAAAGGGCCCAAAAAAAAATTTGTGAAACTGTAAGGCCTTGGGGATTCGAGGGGAAAAGAAAGGCCCCGTTTCCGCATCTTTTGTCCGTCTCCCCCTCCGTCGCTGGTGGGACCTAAATGTTTCAGAGTTTTCCAACGTTCGTTTCGGAACTAAGATCCCCCCACTTTGCTCATCGGACAAGGGGCTTTGGGTCGCTGCCCTTTTTGGTGGCTTCTTAAAAAACGGGAAAAGGATGGGTGCAGAGCCCCTTTCACCTGCCTCCACTTCGGTGGCTCAAACCCCCTGAGGTCCGCACCGCCCCTTGGGGGCCCATTGGTAAATTCGTACTGGTAAGGGCCCTTGCGCTGCTGCCACAATCGCTGGGCATGTGGAGGGGGGAATTCCAGCGGGGGTCCCCAGTCAACAATGAGACGGTTTGATGGGGAGGGCCGAGCTGATGCTGCAACGCAGCCAGGCGGACGAAGTAGGGTGCGAACGGCGGGGAAAATTTCGAAAATCAGACCTCGAGCCTTCCCCGAGGCAGTCCAGACCCGGGTAGCTCTTTAGAAATTTCTGGACGCAAGGGGTTTATGACATGTGCCCGGGGGGGGTGATGTTTCCCAAACCCACCGTTTTTTAAGGGGGGGCCAGCAGGGTTTCGACCGTTTTTGAAAACCACCTCGGCCCGGGAAAGGTTCTTGTCACCCCGGCCCGCGCTAGGGGTTTGTTGCGGGAGCCGTCCCAAATCTGACCTTTTGTGTGGGCGGTCTCCAAGACAGATTAATTTCAAAAACCGGGCCCGGTTTCTCTGGGCACGTGTTTCACCAAAAGGACCTTGGGGGAAAGAACCCTGCACACCCTGCGGTTTTGAAGAGAAACCCCCAAAGGGCCGAAAAGCCACCGTCCCACCAGAGCATCCACCCAAACCCCACCAGTGAGTGTCACTGGAATTTTAGCGGGTTTGGGGGTTTCTTACTAGTTTCCCTGTGTCGGTGGTCAGATGGACTTTTCCCGGGAAAAGGTGCAGACAAGTTTTTTGAAAATTTTTGAGGAAAACCCGGGGGGGCCAGGGCCAAGGGGGGCCCTTTTTTGGCAAAAAAAATGCTGCCCCGGGCCCTTTGGTATTGGGGGCAGGAAGGGCCCCTGGTGGGGAACCCATCTGTGTCAACCAGACGGAAAAGGGGAAAAATTTCAAAAGGCCCCAAAAACCTGGCCAAAGCCGACATTTCAGGCTTCCCCGGGTTTTTTGGGGGGGTTTGGTTTAAAATGTTTATTTGCTCCCCCAAAAAAGGAGGGCAGAAGGCTGCCTGCTTGAATGGCCCCTGTACGGCGTTTCAGGTCGTTGCCCCCCATTTCAACTTTTTGATTCGCTGAAAGTGACCCCGACATGTTGGTGGTGATTCTTGCCTCACTGATGCATTTATCGCTGGGGGTGAATCAGAGGCTTGTCGGAAAAAAAGGCCCCTTTCTTGAGAGGTCCCGGGCTTTTTCGACGGCGATAAGGAGGGGTGGGGTTTTCCCGCTGATCGTGGTGGCGGGGGTCATCTCCCCTTTTTGGGCGGGCCCCTACTGAAATACCCCATCTTTTTCCCCTCCTCGGCCAGTGATGAAGTTTCTGCAAGCAAAAAAAAATTCCCCTTTGAAAAAAAAACCCCTTTTTTTTTGGGGGGTCCGCAATGTCGTTTTTTTTCATCTTCTTTATCAAAAACCCGGGACTTGGTTTGTTTCCCGAAAATTTTCATCCCGGAGTGCGGGCTAAAGCAGAGGAAATGCAAGGCGTTGCCGACCCCCCAAAGGGTTTTTTCCCATTGACCGGTTCCCTTTTCCCCCTCTGATGGCATCAGTAACTGGGCATCAGAGCAGGGGAAAAAAACATTCTTTGGCCTCTGGTTTTTTTAAAATTTTCC
>JAODAL010043084.1:0-34191 GCA_025379985.1 Phyllomedusa bahiana | reverse complement strand
TCAAAATTTCACCCAAAAAACCCCGATTTCAACTTTTCGATAAAAATCGCTCAACACTACTTGCTAATATTATATTGTTCCTGATTTTGAAAATTTTTGCCCCCCTAAATTTTGCACAATTCTTAGCAAAGAAAGATTTCACCATCAATCCCCGAAACCCTTATCTTATTATAGAATAATTAGAGCATGTATACCAACACTCCCATCATACAATTCCTTGGTGGCAGAACATACTTTTTTATGTAGCATGCAGCCTGAAGGGGTTTCCCATTTGACTGTTTCACAGAGCCTGCTCTTCACGGCCAGCTTTAGGCTCATACTTCCGGGTTAGACCATGGGTGGCTCTACAGCACTGACAGGCATTTCGGCTCTGGTAATCTTAACTGAGCCTGTTAGGGGAAATTGGAGATGGAGGGCTTTTAACAGCAGTGAACAAGGCAACAGAGTCAAGAGGTAGTAAAAAGATAAAAAAAGCTCCGTGCTTCTAATAAGACACGCATATTCAAAACCCCGCTATTCAAAGGGGAAGGGGGGTCAGTAACCTAAAAAATTTTTGTAAACAAAAGAAAAAAACTGTTCTAATTTAAAAGGAAGCAAATCAGAACAAAATGTTTTTGGAAAAAAAATTTATTTAAAGAGCCTATCCCCTTAAAACATACACACAAAATAAAATAGAAATTAAATAAGGATTTTTTTCCAAATACATGTCATTAGCAAATTGAGGATTTACCCTCAGTTTACAGAGGGAACAGTTTTACTTTTCACTTTCTTAGCAATTTCTTTATGCAGCAGGATTCATTCGTTGAGAGAACCAACGTGCGGGGGGAGCAGGACATACCGTTGTACAGGGAATCGAGTCTCTTACCAATACAGTGCAGAGGCACAGCCCCTGAGGACATAGTATAAAGGGTTTCAGGCATCTACATTTCACTGCTGTTTGTGTTATATCCAGAACAGAATTGCAGTCTACACAGTGTGCACATGAGTAGACTTACTGTTCCCCCCCCTTTTTAAGGGGACCCCCCCATTCCCCGTTCTTTATAGGGTTTTCCCTGGAAAAAGTGAAGGTCCCCTTTAAAAGGAAACAAAAAGATGGGGATACCCCTTAATTAGGTGAACAACTGTTTGTCTACCAGTCCTTCAAGGCAATATCGCAATGTGTAAAATTCCCCCCCATGTTTTCTGAAAACACCTATGCCACATTATCATGCATTTTTTTTAAAATGAATAACAACTTTATATCTTTTTTTTAATAGAGGCCAAAAAATTCTCAAACTGAAACAGAGCAACAGGTGAAAGGTTTTAGAAGTAAGCAGAACACTCCTTAAAGGGGTATCCCGCCACGTGAAATTCTCATCACGATCGCTGTGCTAAAGTGATCCAGTCCTGCATTTGAATATCAATGATTTTGGTAAGAAGTTTACATCACCATAGATTCGGGGTTTCTTTCCCTTTTGAATATCTTTATCTTGAAAGACAGAAGGGGTAACTTACATACAAAAACGTTTCAGAAGATTACTGCAATGAACAGTTTACTTCGATGGGAGAGCTACTATCCCACGAATTTAAAACGTGGTATCCCGAAGCGTCAGTTTCTTCGGATACTAGGGACTGCTCACGGGATGGGGATTATCTCTTTCAGGTGAAAGATCTGAAAGCACGTTTTTTAGTCGGGTTATCCCGGACTCATGTGGTCAAAGAGATGTATCAGGAAGTCTCCAAATATGATAGATCGAAGGCTTTGGTTGAGACGAAAAATACTTCAGGTCAGAAAATGACAGAAAAGCCAGGATAGTGGCGGATTTTTGAATAAAGGGCAATGTGGCTGCTAATAAAAGTATTCAGAGGCATTGGGACATTCTTCTTGCTGACCCTGATCTTAGTGACATCTTACCTAAATTTCCTTTGATCACTTATAGACGGAGAAGATTACTGCGGGATCGATTAGTCCATAGTATGTAAAACCTCGGTTTTAAAAGATCAGGTACGTGCTGGATCGTCGCCCAGTAGGGACATTTCGGGTGTGGCGACAATTGCATCGCTTGTCCCTTTATTGACCAATCAAAGGTATTTGTAGACTATCATACAGGTAGGGTATACAGACAAAACAATTTCTCTAATTGCAAAACTGAAGGAGTTGTATACCTTTGTATGTGTAGTTGTCCCTTGGGTTACGTTGGAAAGACGAAGAGACAATTTAGGAGGAGAATAGGGGAGCATTTGTCCAATATTAGACATCTGACAGACAACCCCCTGGCCCGACATGCTATTGAGTTTCACGTCAATGATCCTAACTAGTGTTGAGCGATTTTTATCGACAAAGTTGAAATCGGCACGGTTTTTATGGTAATCAGATTTTTCCGATCATGCGATAATTTAGTTAAAAAATCTGGCATAAATCTATTTAATAATCGCGCCATTTTGGCGCTTCCTGACATTTTGGCGGCCAGCCAATCAGCTTACAGAATAGAGCAGGTGAGATGTGTGTGCGACGTCATGACATGGGATGTGTAAAGGTTGCGATTTGGCTGGAAAAATCACATGACCTCGGTTTAACATGGAACAGCCCGTCCGGTTCTGCCTCAGTCTCTCTCAGCGTTTCAACTAGTTGGACGTGCGCTCTGCATGTCTCCAAACTACTCAGCGAAATCATACTATTTTTCAAAAGAGAAACCTCTACTATTATCTGTTATTTAGATTATACATTGGAAGATTTTAGGTAGTTAGATAGATTAATTTAAAGAAGCATCTATCGCTAATAAAGTCACGGGGGCGGGAGGGGGGGGGGGCCCGGGGGCGAACACAGACAAGCTCTAAAAAAGACACTGGGATAAAGTTCCCCAAAAGACTTAGAAAAAGACTTTGGGCCCCCTGCAATATCTCATTATTAACAGTTTGCAAATTAAAATTCCCGGGAAAATTGGGCCGTTTTAAAATTATAAAAGGATACACATCATTTCCCTTTTAAAACTGCAGGTCTCTTTTTAGGGGGGCAAAACCCCACTTTTATTATCGTACACTTTTCCCAGATAGGATTCTTTTTAAATTTTTCCCCAAAATTCCACCTTTTTTGGGATATATCCCCCCTTGAAAACAATTTAAAAATTTTAAAAAAAAACAATTTTTTGTAGTCAGCACGGGTTGATAGGTTGCCAAAAAATTTTTTAATTTGAATTTTTTTTTCCATAAAGAATCTATAACAAAATATGTGTTTTTTGGGCATTTTTTCCCCCATTCCAAAATTGTTCATTAAAGATAGTTTGGCATTTAAATTATTTTTTAAAACAGCTTTTTTATAGTCACCAAAAGGTGAATTGATATTTTGCCAAAAATCCCTTTTAATCATCCCTAAAACAATACATGTTTTTTACTTTGGCGCATTGCGTTTTGGGTTCATTCAAAATAGGGGTGCACAAACCCCTTAAAACAGAAATTTTTATATCCCCAAACGGGTTGAATTAAAGGGGGCCAAAAAAAAAACCCCCTTGATCATACAAAACCATAACAGATACTTTTTTTTTTTATTTTGGCGTACTCCCCAAGCTTTTTTAAATTTCAAAAGCGTCCCTTTAAATATCTTATACAAAAATTTTTTATATTTCCCCCCCACGGGTAAATTTAAAAAGGGGGCCAAAAATACCTTGTATAAACCCGAATCTATAAAAAAATACGTGTTTTTTTTTTTTGGCGCATTGAAAGTTTTGTTAAAACATAAACTGAAAACTTATAACTTATACAAAAATTTTTAAAGTCACCAGGGGGTTTTTTGAAAGGTGCCAAAAATACCTTGAAATCACCCGAATCTATAACAGAAACTTTTTTTTGATTTTGGCGAAAACTGCATTTTGGTTCCCATTCAGATAGCGTGCACTTTATTTATACGCAATTTTTAAAATCACAACAGTGAAATTAAAGGGGGCCAAAAAATCCCTTTGTATCACCCCAATCTATAACAGTTTACGTTTTTTTGACTTGGGGGCATTTGCAGCTTTGTTCATCAGAAGCGTGACTTAAAAATCTTTAACAGCAATTTTATAGCCCACCACGGGTAAACTTTGAAAGGTCCCAAAACAACTTGTATTATACAAAAAAAACATAAAAAGACACGTGTTTTTTGAAATTTTTCCCCAGCCCCGGTTTTGTTAAAATTTTTAATCCACAATTTTTTTTGTTTAAGGGGGAATTTGAGAATAGCTGTAAATTTGCCTTCTGTTAAAAATAATTTTTCCAAAACTTTTCCAATCCCTTTTCTAAAATTTTTATATTTCTTAAAAAGGAGTAAAAATTTTCAGGTGGTAACGAGAAAAGAGGGGGGTAGCACATGGGGGTAGGGGAAACCAGAGAAGGTGCCCTTCCATTTCCCGGCAACAACACGCATCCCAGCGGATCTTTGGGTTGCAGGCCCTTTCAGGCCTGTCATCGCGGGTTTAGGGCCCCGTGTATCTCCGTAACGAACAGGTCCCCAAACTTTTTTCCCTTCATTTGGTTAATGAAAAACCTGCACCAGCAGTCTTACCTTCCTCGTCCCCCCATTCCCGGCCACAAATGTCTTAACCAAGCATAACCCGTCATCCTTTAAAAAATTGAACCCAAGGCAGCCCAAATGTAAACCACGGGGTCCCCCCAACCACGGGGGTTGGAAACCCATTTTCTGAAGACCTTTTTTTGTGAAAAAATGCGGTTGGGTCAAAAATCTGTTAAAAGATCAAGGGATGATTTAGTCTACTCTGACCCCATTTAACTGATGCCATCAAGGGGGAGAAGGAAGGGGGTAAAAAGGGCAAAAATTTCCCGGGGCGGTCTGCAACCCCTTTGGGGAAGTCCCCTTGTTTTGTAGCCCGCAGCTTCGGGAATGCAAAATGCAGGGAGGGACCAAGTCCACCGGGGGGGGTTGTTGAAAAATAAATGAAAATTGCGGATCCTTTCCGGTTTTTTTCCGAAAATTTTGGCCTTGCGAGCGCTTATCAGTGGACGGGGAGGAAGATGAGGGGGTAGTGTCAATAGGGGTTTCCCCCAAAAAAAAGGGAGAGGGCGGCCCGGGCAAAAAGTCCGCTAAATTTGATTCCCGCCACCCCACGGCCCAGCGCAAACCCCGCCCCCAAAATTTACCCCAAACAAAAAGGTCCGCCCCTCAAACCCCTGGGCCTTTTTGAGCAAGCCTCTATTCACCCAGCGATGTCATATGCCCCCCTTTTTGCCGTAAACGAAAATAAGAAAAAGGCAAGAACCTTAGGTTTTAACCCCACCAACATGTCAAAGTCCATGCAGCAATGAAAGAGTTTAAATGGAGGAAAACATTTGGGCCAAAAAAGGCCAACCCGACGCTAAGCCCCCAACCACGTCAAACCCCGTCTCCGCCCCTCCCCCTCTCCCACCCCCAAGCGTTCCTCAGCTCCCCAAGTCCTAAAAAAAAGGGCCCCAAATGATCAGGGATCACCCCTCCGCTTCAGCCTCCCCCCTCCGCCCGGAGTACCCCCAAACCCCCCAAACCAGAGACCCATCCAACCCCTTCTCCCCCCGCCCGTTTGACGCCCGGCACGCCAAACAGGGGCCATCTTAAAGCCAGCCTTCTGTCTACCAGGTTTGGGGGGGCAAAAGGGAAAACACTTAAACCCCAAAACCCCAAATCCCAAACCCCCAAAAGCCCTAATGTCGGCTTTGCCAGGCTTTTTGGGGTTTTTGGAAATTTCTTTCCTCGGTGACCCCAGATGGGTTCCGCCACGTCAGGGCCCAAACGCCTCCCCCCAATATAAAAGATGCCGAGCAGGTTTTTCCCTTTCCCAAAAAGCCGCCCCTGCCCTGGCCAGACACGGTCTTTCAAAAATTTCAAGCCGTTGTCTCATCTGTGCCGGGAAAAGCCATCCCCACCACCGGACAAAATACTATAAGCACGGCCAAGGCCGCTAAATCTCTGTGACAGCCACTGGGTAAAGCTGGGGGGTTTGTCCTGGGGGGACGGGGGCCTCGGGCCCTTCGCGCACGCTCTTCAAAACTGGGGGGAAAGGTGCAGGGCTCTTTCCCCCAAGGCCCGGGTTTGGCCCTCACAAGGCCCGGGAGAAACCAAACTTTTTTAAAAAAAAAATCTTCTTGGAGCCCGTCCCCACACGGGCCCAAGGAGCTGTGGATGGTCTCCGCAAAAAAAGCCCGAGGGGCGGGTGGGTGACAAGAACCTTTTGGCCAGGCAAGGTGGTGGGGCGATAAGGGGCGAAATCGGGCCGGGGGGGGGGGGGGGGGGCCGCCCTTAAGATCGGGGGCTGGAGCACATCCCTTGCCGGGAAAATGTCATGCCCCACTTTGGGGTCCAAAAAATTTCTAAAGAGCTCCCCGGGGTTCTGGCCCTGCCTGCTGAAAAAGACTCAGGTCTGGGGTTCGCATTTCCGCCGTTCGCCCCTGCTTCGTCCCGCTGGCGTGTTGCGCGTCACTCGGCCCTCCCAGTTAACCTTTCCCTCATTGTTGACGTGGCAACACGCTGGAATTCCACCCCCACACCCTCCAGGATTTGGGAGCAGCCAATGCCATTACCAGTACGAAGTGCACAGGGGGGCCCCCAAACAAGCAGCGGTGCGGACCTCTTTGGCCACCGAGAGTGGAGGCGGGAAAAAAAGGCTCTGCACCTTTTTCCTTGCCAGTTTTGAAGACGCCCCCAAAATGGTCAGTGCGGACATCCCCTTTGTCACAGAGCTTTTGGGTAAATCTTAGTTCTGGAACGTCATTGGACACTCGAAACATCAGGCCCCGCCAGCACGGGGGGAGGAGAATGCCACAGTGGGGGCCCAGGGACCCTTTTTCTCCCTTTGAACCCAAAAGGGCCCCGACATTTTCACAATTTTATCGCTTCATTAGGCAGTGGTTCGGGGGTCCAGGGCTATGAAAAGGGCGGCGCCTAAAGCTCTCAGGGTGCATAATTTTGAGGCAAGTCGGGGCTGTGTTGAAGCTGTCTGGGAGGAAGCGGAGGGGAGGAGGAAAGGGGTTTTCCTAGACACAAAGTTACTGACGCCCCTTTGCCTTAAAAGGGGTTTGCGCGAATTTGGGCGGGGGAGGAAAAATAAAGGAAATGATTTTGCTATTTCCCCTCGCCCCCGGGGCTTGGGAAATAAAGGGCCCATCTCTCACATGAGTGCTTGATGCTCCTTTTCCTCCAACATATCCTCGCAATTTAAAGGCCCCTCAAAATAACAACATTACTGGGTGGCCACCCTCCTGGATCCCCGGGACAAAAATAAAACCACAATTTTCCCTTTCCCCCCACCCAAAAAAGAGAGTAAAAAGCAGGGAAAAAAAGACCTTGCTGATTGTCCCAAATGGAGACATCTGTTTTCGTCCGCTTCATTTTTATCAAAAGTCACGGTGGAACGTACAGCAGTAGAGTGCCAAGCAGCCGTAGCGGCAGCAGCAGCAGGGACCCGACGAGGGGGCCCGAAGCCTAATGGGTTTCCTCTGAAATCTTTAATTAAACCCCCCCACCAACGCAGCAATGCCCGGGCACAAAATACAACACCCAGAGACCAGCTTAAAATCATGGGTTTTACGTCAAACTTCTCTCAACACCCAAGTTTTTGTATTTGTTGCGGGCCCAATAGACCCTTTTGGATCCCCAAAAAGGACAAAAGGCCCCAGCGGGTCGCCACGCCAAAGGGTGTTGTCCTGCCCAGCGCCCGCGTCATAACTGAGCGGACCTTCAGCACAGCCGGGGGAGTCATTACAAGACAAAAAAAGAAACCGGGTTTTCCCCCAATTTAAAATGGACGTTATGACTTTCATCAAGATGAATCAGGCATGGGTCTCTGATGAGGGTTTTGGCCCCAATTTTCCGAGGTTTACCCATTGTTGCTGGTTTTACTTCCCCATTCCCCTCCAAACAGAAAAAGGTCCCCCTTGAAAAACTTATTTTTTAAAATGATCAATTTTTTCCTGCAATTTTTTAAATTTTCAATTCCCAAAATTTTATTTTTCTTGGGTTTTTTTGGGGAGGAACGTAAAAGGAAAACCCCCAAGGGTTTCCCTGACAAAACCATTTTTCCATTTTACTCACTTCATTTTAGAATTTTTCCCTTGTCAAGGTTTTGGGGTCGGTTTTCCTAAAAATTTTTTAAAAGTGGCTGAGAAGTCATTTTTTTAATTTTTTTTGGGCCAAATGGTGCTGTGAGATACAGCAAAAAAACATGGCCTTTGGGAACCCGAAATTTTGGCTTTTAAAGGGACAAAAATTTTTTCTCCCCTCACAATTTTTTAAAATGGCCCGGAAAAAAGTCATATTTTTAATTTTTTTTGGGCATGTTGCGTGAGATTTCAGCAATAAAAATGGGCCCCTTTGGAAAAGAAATGTGGCTTTTTTAAATGGCAATTTCCCCCTCACAATTTTTTAAAAAGTGGCTGGGAAACATTTATTATAATTTTTTTTGGGCTGCTGCTTTGAAATGCAGCAATCTACAGGTCCTATTCTAAAAAAAAGTTGTTTCTAAAAACATTTGTTCCTTCACAATTTTTCAAAATGGGTCAAAGGGTCATGTTATGAATTTTTGGGGGGATTTTTGCTGTGACAGCAGCTATACAACAGGGGCTATTATAAAAAAATGTTGCTTCTAACAAAACATTTGTTCTTTACAATTGTCAAAAGTTGCTCAAGGGTATGGTGCTGTTTAAAACAGGAAAAGGGGGACACTGTTTTAAAAGGACCCCCTAAGCAAAATGACCTTTTTTTTTTGCAAAATCCTTTTTCCCTAGCTTTCAAACCCCGTATTTTAGACAACCCAATTTTAAAACAATTAAAAAAATAAACCCAAAAACATGGGGGGGATTCCATCCTATTTTAAAAAAAGTGTTTTCTAAAACCCTTAAAAAAATAAAAAAAATTGCAGACAAAATACTTTGGGAAAAAAAATTTCCCCGAATTGTTTCAAGGTAGGTACAGGAAAACTAGACCAATGTTGGGGTTTTTCAAAAGGGGCAAAGGAGGGAAGGAACGGACAAAGAACAAAGAACAAGACAATTTCCCCCCAGCACTTGGTAAAAAGAAAAAAAAAATGCCAAGAAAAAAAGGGCACCGGGGGAACATAGCGGGTTTAAACCCCCAGAATTTCCAATGAAGCCAATTTGGGGCCCCCAATCATACGGAGGGGGAAGCCTACCCAGGGAAACACTTGGGACGAGGGAAAGGGTGGAGTTCTCACAAATTCCCCTTCCAAAACCCGCTTCAGCACGACAGTTTTTCGTTTCTCGTCCCTCAGGGGATTTTAACCTGGTGTTAATAGATGGGCGGGGCGCCAGCCGGGCCTTCCCCCACCCACCCACGGAACCCGGGGCCCCGGGGCCCAAAAGCGGTCCCTGGACAATAAGTCCCATGTCCATGAAACTAAAAAGGGGGGTTGAAAAAACTCCTTTTTCCGGCACTTTTAATCTGAGGGCAGCAGGTTTTTGGGGGTCATTCTTTGGGCCGGAAAAATTAACAGGGGGGGGGGGGGGGGGTATAGTTTTTTTTTTTGTCCAGTGAAAATAAGATGGTGGGTTTTAAAAAACCCTTTTTCCGGCCTTTTTTTAAACTGGGGCATGCCCGGTTTGGGGCTCATTTCTTGGCCAAGGGCAGATATAGTCTAAAGTCCAGTGAAACTAAAATGGGGGTTCAATGACTCCCTTTTTTCCGGCACTTTTTAATCTGGGGGCCCTGCGGGTTTTGGGGGTCATGCTTGGGCCCCGGGCAGATATATCATGTCCAATGAAAAATAAAATGGTTGGGTTTTTAAAAACTCCTTTTTTCCCCGCACTTTTTTTAAACGGGGTCTGAGAATAGTTTCTCAGCACAGGGAAAATGAAAACCGCCAAAATGTAAACATAGCTCCCATAAAACAGAGAAAAAAATGCTCAACACAGAAGCCTGACACCGCCAAACTGTACACATAGCCTATACTACAGAAAAAAGGGTGCTCCAGACAGGAACCTGAACCCCCAAAAAATGTAACTTAGCTCATACTACAGAGAATAGTGCTCAGCACAGAACCTGACCCCCGCCAAAATGTAAAAATAGCTCTTACTAAAAGGAAAATTAGTGCCAGCACAGAAAGCCTGACCCCGGGCCAAAAAACTGAAAACACATAGCTCAATACTACAGAGAATAGTGCTCACCCACGGGGACCTGCACCGCCAAACTGTCAAAATAGCTTTTAAAACTACGGAATAGTGTCAGCACAGGAACCTGACACCGCCAAACCGTACACAAAAATTTTTTCTTTACTCCCAGAAAAATAGGGGGCTCACCCACAGGAGCCTGACACCTCAAACGGGTACACATAGCTCTTTACTGCAGAGAATATGCTCAGCACGGGAGCCGACACTCCCAAAACTGTACACATGCTTTTAAAATTTACAGAGAATAGTGCTCAGCACGGGAAGCCTGACCCGCCAAAACTGTACACATAGCTCTATATACAGAAATAGTGCTCAGCACAGGACCTGACACCGCCAAATTTTACACATAGCCTATACCCGGGGAATATTTGCTCAGCCAGGAGCCTGACACCCCCAAAACTGTACACATAGCCCCTCCCCTGCAAAGAATAGTGCTCGGGGGAAGGGACCCGGGGTGACACCGAAAAAAATAAAACCCAATAGCTCTATACTACAGAGGAATAGTGCTCAGCACAGGAGCCGACACCGCCAAACTTTTAACACATGGGCTTTTTAACTACAGAAAATTTGTGCTCACCAGGACCCCAAACATCGCCAAAAAGGGTAAACAAAAGCTCTATACTCCCAGAGAATAGTGCCAGCAGGTTTGGGGCTCCCATGTGGGGTTAGGACAGGGATAATTTAATTCCAAATTCAAGTAAAATGATGGTTCAAATCATACTGCCTTTTTGGCACTTTTAATTTGTGGGTCATGCAGGTTTTTAAAGGGGCATGCTGTGGGACAAAACAGGGATAGTGAATGGGGCAGTGACTTTTTTTCTGGGCTTTTTATAACCCAAGTGTGTTGCCTAAGAAGTAGCAGGTATCCATTTGAAATGTTGTGGGTGTTAAATTTCCCGCTTTTCCAGCCCTGTTTTGGGGGGTAAGAAAAGAAGGTGTTGTTGCTCTCCATAGACTTTAAAAAGGTTCCCTCGCTCATAATCGCCCGCTCACTAAAGAAAAAACCCTTTTCGAAAGATGGCCGAATAACGACTATCGCCCATTCGATACCAACGTAATCGCCAACACAACCCCCAAAACCCAATTTTAAATTACCGTTATTGATTTTTACGGGAAAAAAACCCCAAAGGGGTGATGATTGGAACAGCCCTGGAAATTTGAGGGAAAAAAAACAGAGTGGAAAACATAATTACTTTCGGTTACCCGGCGGGTTTTTCAATGAATCTTTATTTTGGATGTTTTTTTGTGAAAGGGTTTTTTTTGTCCCGTTTTTTTTTTTCTCACTAAATGTCTTTTAAAAACTGTTTTTATCCTTTGTTATGGCTGGGGTTATCGCTCCCCTTTTTGGGGCCCTTCCCTCCCTTTTATCCATATATCTAAAGTATCTTTTTATTTTTTTGATTGATATGTTATACCCCTCACCGGCCACTTTATTTGGTACACCTGTTCCCCAAAATGCCCCGTTAAAAACTTTTAATTTTCAAAAACAAGGGCCCAAACACATGGCGGAATCAGTGCATTTAGGCATGTAAAACATGGTCAAAACAATCTCCTGCAGTTCAAACCCAGGAAACAGTATTTGGGGAAAAAAGGGTATTTGAGTGCCTTTGAACCGTGGAAAGGTTGTTGGGGGGCCAAAAGGGCTGGTCTGAGTAATTTTAAAAAAACTGTGATTTTCCTGAGATTTTTCACACAAACCATCTCTAGGCTTTACAGAGAATGGTCCGAAAAAGAAAAAACATCCAGTGAGTGGCAGTCCTGTGGGCGGAAATGCCTTGTTGATGCCAGAGGTCAAAGGAAATTTGGGCAGACTGGTTCGAGCTGATAGAAAGGCAACAGTGACTCAAATAGCCACCCGTTACAACCAAGGTAGGCAGAAGAGCATCTCTGAACGCACAGTACGGTGAACTTTGAGGCAGATGGGCTACAGTAGCAAAAAAACCACACAGGTTGCAACTCATTTCAGCTAAGAACAGGAAACTGAGGCTCCAATTTGCCCAAGCTCATCGAAATTGGACAGTAGAAGATTGGAAAAAAGGGTTGCTGGTCTGATGAGTCTCGATTTCTGCTGCGACATTCGGATGGTAGGGTCAGAATTTGGCGTCAACAAACATGAAAGCATGGATCCATCCTGCCTTGTATCAAGGGTTTCAGGCTGTGGTGGTGGTGCCCATGGTGTGGGGAATATTTTCTTTTGGCACTCCTTTGGGCCCCTTGGGACCAATTGAGCATCGTTGCAAAACCTTGTGGAAACTATGCCACGAAGAAATGAGGCAGTTCTGAAGGCAAAAGGGGTCCAAACCCGTTTCTAGCATGGTGTACCTAATAAAGTGGCCGGTGAGTGTACAGCGTTTTACCACACATTCTAGGTTATTTGGCGTCTGTTTTTGGCCTTTTGATAATATGTGGCCTATGTCTCTATGGGCCATTGTTTGGTCCTTTGGTGCTCCTTAGTGATTATTATGCACCAGAACTATCTACGGCGTTCTGTAAGTGGTGTGTGGCACGAAACTGTGAAGCACTAGTTCCATGTCTTCCGGCGCTGTTAAGTTATTACTAGGGCGCTATGGAAGTGGTGTGTGGCACGAAACGGTGTAGCACTAGGACCATGTGTTCCGGCGTTGTTAAACTACTACTAGCGACCGGAAGTGCTCTTGGCGTCCCGGAAGTGGTATGCGGCGTGAACGGACCTATGTGTTCAGCGACTGCTGTTCATGGGCGTATGAATATACCTCGTGCCGCATGCCTAGTGTTGAGGGGATTAAGATACCAATGGTAATCACTCTCACTATGGTGCTGGTGAGTACTGAACAGACGTTGTTTATTCATCCATTCCTACAGGTGGGCCACATTTGTGTATCTATAGTGGCTTTCTATTGGAGTATTTGAATGGTGTGGGAGGGGCTACAAGTATAAGAAGGAGTGTTGTGCTCCTTTCAGTGTAGTCCTATTCATCTATCTGGCTACCACCTTCTTAATCCTCCATCATCTGGATTTGGGATATTTTGATGTTGTTTGTCCCCTGATGAACCAGCCATTCTGGGGACACGCGTCGGGATATTTTTTAGATATCTAATTACTTTTGGTGATATATGCGGTTTGGGATATATTTTTTAAAACTGGTGCAGGATATAGCCTTATCTGTCATTTAAGGGCATTATAGGGTCAGCCAACGATAGGAGGGGTCGTCCTTTATCAGGACGGGTGCTCCTCCTCTGACAGATTATTAACAGGGCTAGTATGCATGATTTTTTCCTGCCCAGTTTCTCCTGGATCCTTGAAGCCGGTTTTTATTTCTCTGGCATCATCTGTGGAAAAAAGACTACGGTACCGTGAGTAATTTTCACCAATTGGATATTGTACATTTTCCTTGATATTTTTGGGTGATAATTTAGACACTATTAGGATCCTGGAGTAGTGCTTATTTAGTATGTAGATTCATTAAGGTTTAGCGTGACTGTGTGATTTTTTTCTTGGGTGTATAAATATTTTTATGTATATTAATAAAAGTATAGTTTTAATAGTATACTCTGGGATTTAGTTTTCTCTGTGAGCTTTTTTTGATAATATCCTAGGTACATATCATATTTTGTTGTTAGCTGTTAGTGTTATATCCAGAACAGAAATTGCCCAGAATTTATCAGTGTGCACATGATGTAGACTTCCTGTCTTCACATTTCACAGGGGACTCTCCCAGTTCCTGTTACTTCATTAGGTTTCCATGGAAGTGATAGGTCCTCTTTAAAGTGAATCAATAAGATGGGGATACCCCTTTAATTAGAGTGAACATACTGTTTGTCTACCGAGTCCTTCAAGGCAATATACTGCAATGTGTATAATTCTCCCCCCATGTTACTGTAAGCACCTATGCCACATTATCATACATTTATTTAAAATGAATAACAACTTTATATCATTGCTTAACTAGAGGCAACAAATTCTCAAACTGAAACAGAGCAACAGGTGAAAGGTTTTTAGAAGTTGCAGAACACTCCTTAAAGGGGTAGTCCCGCCACGTGAAATTCTCGTCACCGATCGCTCATTGCTAAGAGTGGTCCAGTCCTGCATTTGAATGAGGAGGGCGGCGCTAGTGCTGTCCTCCTCATTCACTTCTATGGAAGTTCCGAGTACAGCTGGGTGCACACTTTCACTATACTAGGAACTCCTCATTCAAATGTAGGGCTGGATCGCACCTAGCAATGAGTGGACGGCAAAGAGTATTTCAAGTAGCGGGACTACATCTTTAATGTAAATTTGATTAATTCTATGTCACTCTCTACACTGTACATTTTTTTTTCTTATAATATTTTCATTGTCATGTAAAGCTATAGTGTTACTTTTTCCTGACGTGACATTTCCACAGGAATAACAATGTACTTATATTATATTGCATGTGATTATTTTATTCCATTCTCACTTGCCATCACTTCCATTTTATTTTGCACACCGTTTCTGACACTTCTGTAATGTAACAGCATTTGTATTTGTTTTTCCAGATAAAACATACTAGTAAATTGACAACTATGATAATATTAAGCATGTTTTCTCTGTATAGTTTATAAAGTGCACACTGTATACTAAACCTAAATTTAGAGTTTTATTTTACTGAATACAATTCTCTAAAATTCATAATAAGTACATGTAAGCATAAGCATCTACAATGGGAGTAAGCGCCATTTATTACTTTGTTATATGGTACTGCTGGCCTTATACAGTCAGATGTGAAAAGACCTCACAGGTAAGCACATTTTTCTCAATGAGAAGGGTCATTGATAAAATGTTGCTACTGTAGTAGAATCAGTAGAATGCTGCAAGCCACAGCCCATTAAAATTAACAATTTATTTGGCAAGTAGTTAAAATTAACATTGAACTTATCTTTGCCAGGCTTTTAAGAAGAATATGGACAATATAGGATTGTAATAAAGTGGTTTGCAAAAGTATTCATACCCATTGAACTGTTCCTCATTTTTAAACATTACAACCACAAACTTAAATGTATTTTAATGATATTTTATGTGATAGAGCAACACAAAATAATATGTATTTGTGAAGTGTAAAGAAAATGATACATGCTTTTCCCAATTTTTACAGAATTAAAACTGAAACGTGTTGCGTACATATGTATTCAGCCCCCCTAAGTCAATACTTTCTAGAAGCACCTTTAGCTGCAATTACAGCTACAAATTTGTTTTGGTATGTCTGTATCAGCTTTACACATCTAGTGGCTGGACTTTATGCCCGTTCTTCTTGGTAAAATGTTTAAGCTCATTCAGTTTGGGTTTGGGAAAAAATTTTTAAGTGAAAACAACAATTTTCAAGTCTAAATGGGATTTAGATCTGGTCTTTGACTTGGCCATTTTAACACACGAGTATGCTTTAAATTTAAGCCACCTATTTTTTAGTGTTTTTGGGGGTTTTTCCCCTGCTGGAATGTGAGCCTATTTGCTACCCCAAAAGTCTCAAGTTTTTTAGCAGCCTCTAACGGGTTTTTCTTTCGGGAAATTGCCCGGAAATTTAGCCCCCATCCTTTCCCCTCCTAAAATCTGACCACCTTACAAGTCCTGCTAAAGCAAAGCATCCCAACAAAAAGAGTGCCCACCCCCATGAAGTGGGAATGGGGGGGGTTTCAGGATATGTGAGTGTTTAAACTTTTCTCCACAAATAGCTTTTGGGGCATTTGGGGCCAAATAAGAAAAATTTAAAATCTTAATATTGCCTTTCAAGAGCTATAACTTTTTTGGGTTTTTCCATTTTTCATAGGGGGGGGGGGGATAGAGTTTTTTTTTGGGGGGGGGAAAAAAGTACTTTTTTTTTTTAATCCCCACTTTTTTAATTATCATATAAGGGTTTTGAGAAAAAAAAAATCAATTATGTGTGGACTGGAAACAAAAAATGTAATTACGCATTATTTTTTGGTTTTGTTTTTACATAGTTTACTATGCTGTAGAGATGACATGTAATGCTACTCTGTTAATCAGTGTGATTACAGCAATGCCACGTGTATTTACTTTTTGATCACTTTTTTATTTTTAGGGGAGGCTAAGGGACCAGAAAAACAGTAGTAGGTGGTTTCTTTTGTTTTTTAAAGGGTTTTTTCACTTTGTTTGTTTAAAATAAGGGGGATTAGGGGTTGGGCGAACCCGATTTAACGAATTTGGAATTTTTTAGAATTTCAAAAAAAAACTTGGGTTTCGGAACGAAGTCAAAATTTGGGGTACTTCGGGGGTGAACGAGGTTGTGTTTTTTGTTTTATAAAATGGCTCCCGGGCACTTGGCCAAACAGGGGGGAAAAGCACTTGGGGGGGGAAGAAGGGCTTACCCTGCAGACATGTGCGGGAGGTGAACCCAATCAGGCCCGGGGGATTCGGGGACGTCACCGCATATATAAGCCCCGGGGGGCCCCGACCCCGGGAGCTCAACCCCTATCACGGGTGTCTTTCGGGGAAGGTTGTTTGCCGCGGCGGCTGATAGCTCTTACTAAAAGAATTGTTTTTTAAATATAGCCGATTTCTGTGGGGTGTTTCATTTGTCTCAGAGACTGTTTCTTAATGTTCTTTTCTTTTTTTTTGGGGGGGAATTGGATCTAAAACCCAGTGTGCGTCCACTGCACTGCATAAAACATTCAAAAATTCCAAGGGGGATCTAACCCGGGCCCTGTTGTATTCATTTAAAGAAACAGCTTTTTTACAATAAAAAATCCCAGTTCTTTTTTGGGCCCTGCTCAATTCTATTGCCCCAAATTACATCCGGGGGTTTTAAATTTAAAAGGCGTTGTTTTGTTTGGTGTGCTGACCCCAAAAAAACCGTCTTTTTCAACGCCAAAATTATAAATTCTTCCTGAAACCCTAATTCACAAGAAAAGGGTTAAATTACAATTTTATCTCTTGTTGGGGGGGCCCTTTGAAAACACAAATTGTAACACGTCCCCAAGGGGGTACTTTTTTTGTGCCGGTAAAATTTCTTTGGCCCCAATTTTTTCCCACCCCAGGGTTAATTAACGTTGTTTTGTGGTGGGGGAAACCAAAAGGAAACCCGTCTTTTTTCAACCCCAAAAATTTTAAAATTTTTAACTTAGCCTAATTAAAAAAAAAAAAGGTTTAAATTACAACTGTATCTCTTTTTGGGTGTGGCGTAAAAGACACGCAATTTTTAACACGCTCAAAGCTATATTTTGGGGGGGCTCAATTTTTTTTGGGGGCTTTTTTTAAACCCCAAAAGGGTTTAAATTAAAAGCGTTTTTTTGCTGGTGTGCTGACCCCAAAAAAACCGTCTTTTTAAGTAAAAAATTTTTTACTTTTTTTTCCTGTGGGCCTAATTCAAAAAGGGAAAAAGGTTTAAATTTAAACAACTGTATCTTTTTGGGTTGTGTGGCGTAGAAAAAAAAGAAATTGTAACACGCTACAAAGCTACTATTTTGGGGGGGGGGTCAATTTTTTTGGCGAAATTTTAACACCCGGGGGTTTAAATTTAAAGCGTTTTTTTTGGGGGCCGGGGGGTTTTGGGGCTGACCCCAAAAAAACCGTTTTTTTTTAAATCGCCAAAATATATAAATTTTTCCTGTACCCTTAATTAAAACAACAAAGGTTAATTAAAAACTGTATCTCTTTTTGTTTGGCGTAGAAAAACACGAAATTTGTAACACCCCTACAAAGTTTCCTATTTTGTGGGGCCCTCAATTCTTTGGCGAAATTTTACATCCGGGGGTTAATTAAGCGTTGTTTTGTTGGGTGTGTGCCCCCAAAGGAAAACCCTTTCTTTTTTCAACGCCAAAATTATATAAAATTTTTCCTGTAGCCTAATTCCCCAAGAAAGGTTAATTACAACTGTATCTTTGTTGTGTGGGTAGAAGAAAACGCAATTGAAACCGCTAAAAAGCAAAATTTTTTGGGGGGCTAATTCTTTGGCGCAATTTACATCCGGGGGTTAATTAAGGTTGTTTGGCGGGTTTGTGCTGCCCCAAAAAAACCGTCTTTTTCAACGCCAAAATATAAAAATTTTTTCCTGTAGCCTAATTCACAAGAAAAAGGTTTTAATTAAAAATGTGTCTCTTGTTGTGGGGGTAGAAAAAAACGCAATTGAAACACCCCTCAAATTTTACTATTTTTTTGGGGCCCCAATTTCTTTGGCCCCCAAATTTAATCCAGGGGTTTTAACTAAAGCTTTGGTTTTGCTGGTGTGTGCCCCCAAAAAAAAA
Source organism: Phyllomedusa bahiana (assembly GCA_025379985.1). NCBI lineage: Eukaryota > Metazoa > Chordata > Amphibia > Anura > Hylidae > Phyllomedusa > Phyllomedusa bahiana. The sequence continues at coordinate 15,874 of JAODAL010043084.1, read as the reverse complement.
CCGGGTCTTTTTCAACCCCCCAAAAATATATAAATTTTTCCTTTTAGCCTAATTATTTTCCGAAGGTTAATTAACCCTGTTTGTGCTTTTACATTTAGAAAAAACACACAGTGTTTAAATTTTTCCTGGCCATTTGTGGAGCGCCAAATTTTAAATATAAAAAGGGGGGTTAAACCCAAGCTTGTTCTGGGTTCATTTGGAGTAAAAAAAACAGGGTGTATATTTATCATAACAGATATCATCATAAAAAACATTTGTTTTTACATTTTTAGACCCCAAACAGTAGGTCAGACAGGAGGGGGGCAGGCTCTGCCCCTCCCGGAGGGGAAAGCTGGCTAAACTTTCCCCTGGAGCAAGCCCGGTCGCAGAACGCAAGGGGAACGTCGCCGCGGGGGGTCAATGGTGGGCCACAACGGGCCGTGTCCTTAACCCCGGGTGTGTTGTTCAGCAAACCAAAAGGTTTTTCTTGATTGGTTGCTAGGTCACCTCTTCCCCCCAAGATGAAAATTGACAACCCAGCAAGAGCCCGGGGGGAACCCTTTAGACAAACCCATTAGTTGGAAATGGGGGAGGGGGTTTTCAGCGGCCTCCCCCTGCCCTGGGCCCGCCTCTGTCCCACCCGGTTTTCCTCAGCCAGAGATCTATATGGGGTTTCCGGGGCCAGCCCCCAATATATAGCGGGATGAAACATTTTGAGGAGGGCAGTCACCCAGTTACTTGGAAGCGAAGAAATGGGGCCAATATCCCCCTCCCTTCCCCTTCCCATTTGGCGGAAAAGTTAGATGGGGAGGAGTGGATGTGGGGGCCCTTTTTTGTGGGGTAGCCTCGATCCCAAGGGAACCGGTGATGGGACAGCGAGTGACGATGAAACACAAATAGTGTTGATTTTACCCACCGAAAGGGGGGGCCCGGGTGAGGCAAGGGCTTATATGTCAGGGGGAAGGGGGCTTTCAGCTTGTGTGCCCGGGCAGCGGCACCCACCCAAGTGGGTTTCGTGTGGCCGTGGTCAGAAATTTTTGCAGCAGTTTTGGGGGTGGGGGAGCCAAGCGCCCAAAAGGGAAAAAAACCCCGCTTTGAAAAGGTCCAAAAAAAATAGAAAGCACAGGGGGTCAGCGAGGGGGCGGCCCCGGGGTTGTCACTCAGTGCGGAGCTTTTGGGGGAAAAAATTTCCGGGATATGGGGGGTGTGGCAGTTTTTTGCTAAGACCCGGAGGAGCCGAATAGGGGTTTAAAATTTTAGAATTGTGGGCCAGAAAGTAAAGCGTGGCCCCCAGGGACTAACGTTGGAAACCCCGGCCCTGCGTAAAACATGCAGCGTCACCATCCGGGGGCCGGGAGAAACGTGGCTCAGTTGTGGGGTCCTTTCCTGCCGTCGCAGAAAACGCAGCAGCGCCCAGTGGAAACGCAATCCCATTGCAGAAAGCCCAAGGCTCCACCACCTTTCCCAAAAGGGGAGCTGTTTCTCTTTGACATCACTCCCGGTCCGGGATGTCCTGCTCCTCGCTATCAAGACCCCACCCCAGTCGTTCAGCGGGCGATTCCCAAAGAGAAAACCCAGTATGCGAAAAAACGACCCTAAGGTGCAGCAGTGCCCTTTGCTCCGCCCAAGTTGTTGGTACTGAGTCCCCCCCTTTTCCCCCAAAATGGGGGGGAATTGCCCGGTTCAGGAAAAAAAACTAATGGTTTGTGCCGGCCGAGTTGGGGGTTTTCCCCAAGCCGTTTTTTTTCTTTTCCAAAAAAGGGCAGTCCCAGCATTCATAAATATTTTAAAAACAGAAGGGGGTCAGTCCTTGGCTTATGGGGTTTTTTCCCCAAGGTGCCCGGCAGGGGACTTTGGGGAAAGCTGTAACAAAGGTCGGGGGCCCAAGTACATGTCCTTTCCCGGCCCACTGGGGGAATGTGTTTCCACCCAAGGCCCCCCAAAAAAAACTTGGAAAAGGAGACGTGCTTTCTCCCCCAGTTGTAAACGGGCTGCACCTGCCCCAAATTTTCCCGCCCCCCTTCCTCCCCCAAACCACCACCCCCCTATCAGCCCCACAAGTACTGCTCCATCATCCCACCATGTGTGGGGCCCACAGGGGTTTTGTCACACAGTTTACACCGGTTTTGCCCCTCGGCGAAGGGAATTTCACACGGGGAGGAAAATGTTTCCCTTTCATGCAGCAAAAAATCGTTTGTTTTGGCTTTCCCCGCGCCAACTCCCAAATGGGAAAACCCATGGTGCGGCCCAATGGGGGGAAAACCCGGGGTGTTCCCCCTTTGAAAAGGGGGGGTTTGGCCCATGCCCCGCATGGCGCACATTTTAACCCGGGGTTGTAAAAAGGTTCCTGAAGTCTTCCCCCGGGATTTCAGAACATTCTGAAAAAGGGGCCAGGAAAACTGTCCCTGCACTTTATCCATTTTGTAAAAAACCCGGCACCCTTTCCCTTTAGGTTTCAGCGGCCAGAACGGCCTCCCCCCAAAAAATTGATATGCGATGGGTTTACACCCTGGAAAATTTCCCGCCTGACATGTTGGACCGACTGTATGGGAAAAGAGAAAGGCCATTAACGATTTTTGATGATCCAAAGGGAGACAGAAGTATCCCCCGTTTTAAATTTTTATGTCAGCCCAGTGGCAGGGTAAAGCGTGAAAACCCGCCCTTTGTTGAGGCCATTCGAGGAGGCGAGTTATTTGTCAGTCGACAGGGGCTATGGGGTGAATTTTAAAATCATTCCAAAAGCTTCATGTCCTGGAAACAGATGCCCGAAAAAATTTGCTGGGCAGGGGGAAATGGGGGACCGGGGGCGACTACATTCCCTGGCACATGAGTCCGGTGGGGGTGAAATGGAGGAGGAGGAGGAGGGGCATTGGAGAAAAAAGCAAATTTTTTTGGTGAAATGAAATGGGAAAATTTTCCTAACCCCGTTGAAAGGAGGAGGGCGGAGTGGTGGAGGAGGTGGGTGGAGATGAGGGGAAAACGAGGCAGATGAAAACCCCCAAACCCCCGTGGCAGTATAAGTGGGGAAAAAAGGGGGCAGGGAGCCCCCCGGGAAAATATTGTTTCTATGGCCCCAAAACATGTTATTTGCCTGGCTAGTGGGGCAAACCGAAAAATCAGCATCCCGGGAGAGGGATTTACTTTCTGGCTCTCCCCCCCTATTGGACCTCGTAACCCGGGCCAAAATGGGGGCCTTTTTTTTCCCCGCTATTGGGGAGGGAAGACAAACTCAAATTTCTATAGGGAAAAACCTCCCCCTTAAACAGTTGGCTGCTGCCCAATGTGCGGGGATCGTTCCCCCTCTGACAGGTCGGGCCCGGGGGGTTCCTCAGCGCTCACGTAATACTGCCGCCCGGGTGCCGGGGGGAAAGGGGGGGGTGTAGGGGCCCGTACAGCTCCTCATAGTAAACCCAAGTCTTTGGGGTCCCCTGTTTTTGGGAGCTTCCCTTTCCCCCCCCCCAGTGGAGGGGGCACTCGCCAGAAACCCGCAGCGGACCTGGGGGCAGTCCCTGAACCCAAAAGGTTTTTGGCCTTCTTGGACGCACTTGCCCAAATCATTTGAAGATCCGCTGGGCTACCCGGGGGAAACCAAAAAATGGAGTGTGGCCCCCAACTTGCCGAGTTTGCAGTGGGAAGTGTCCACCCCGGGCCCGTTTGTGTTTGGCCCCAAAAGCGGGTGTTCAGTGCGGCGGGGGGGGGGCCAAACGTTACCCCTAGGAGAAACCCCATTTTGTCCAAAGGGAAATGTGGAAAGGGGCGACCTTTGTAAAGTGGGTTTTGGCGTGCATCGGCCAGGATTTTCCCCAAAACCAATGCCCCTTTGGGGGTCAGTTGGGGTTTAAACTTTCCCGCCTCAGCCATTTTTCTGGGTGCCCCCAAACCCCTGTTTCCAAAATCTGCTGAAGTTTTTCCATTGCCCACCACCCCCTTTACCGGGGCTTTGGGATTGCCAAACCCCCTCCCAAAACTTGTTCCCTTTTGCCCCTCCTATGGGCCTAAAGCCCGCTGCTGCTGTTGCTTTTTGCCGTGACTCCAACATGTTCATTGTGCCACTGTCTGACCTCCTGATGCTGTGTGGTGTTTCCATTTTCCTCCACACTGTGTCATTGTGCCCCTGCCTGGGCCTTTGCTGCTGCCGCCGTGAACCCCCGCCTAAGGGCATTGTGCCACTCTTTTGGCTTCATTGTTTTGCCACCTCCCCCAAAATCATTTTTGGAACTGGGGTGAATTCCTTTCCCTGCTGTGCTGTCGTGACCCCCCACCTGTGTGATTGTGCCCTCTGTGGCTAATTTTGTTTTTCCGCCTCCGAAGTCAAATTTTTGCCACTGCCTTGGGTTCTAATGCTGCCGGGCCCTGAACCCCCACAAATGTGTTTATTGTGCCACTGTGGCCTAATCTGTTTTGCCGCCTCCCGAATGTTTGTGTCCCCTTTCCTGATCTTTATGCTGTGCTTGTCGTTTACCTCCACATGTTTTCATTGTGCCCCTCTGTGGCCCAATTTTGTTTTGCCCGCCTCCAGAATGTCATTGTGCCACTGCCCTTTTACCCCATTTCTCTGCCGCCGTGACCTCCGCTCTCAGTCATTGTGCCATCTGTGGCTTTCCCCGTTTTTTGCCACCTCCAGAATGTCATTGTGCCCATGCCGGGCCTCTTTCTGCTTTGGGTGCCGCCGTCCCCCACAAAACCCCGTCACTAAAGTTGCCACCTGAGCTTTCAGGTTTTTTTTCCGTTTGCTGGCCTGACTTTATTGACTCATTCCCCCCCCTTTAGTTTTTGGTCAAATTTTTGCCCTCTTAAGGCCCCGGGAATTTTATAGTGGAAAACGTTTAAGAGCGGGCCGGCAGTCATCTGCGTGTCATACTAAAAACAACATTGTATTTAAACCAAAACTTTAAACCCCCCTCTGCATATTTAAACATGGCACAATGTTTCTTTCCCGCTCCCTTTAAAGGGTCCCGTGCATCCGGAAATAGCTGCTTTTTAACGGATTCGTTCCGAAGTAATTCGGAACGAAAAAAAAATTTTTAGGGGAAAATTTGGGGAAAGTGACCCAATCGAATTTTTGGGGGAAAAATTTGCCCCTTTTCTAAATGGGGGTGCTTTAAAAGTTTTGGACTTGTATCAATTTACTGTGAAGTATGCACCATTTTAATAAATTCAGTACAATTTTGAACTCAATTCCATGCATTCAGTTATAATATTTATTTTTCTCCTACCTAGATGTACACACTATAATCCTGTAGATGAGCTCTATATCTCATTAAACAAAAACAGAAAAAAAGAAGAAAAAAACAGATGTATTTGATAAAAACATTGTTTCTTTACCCTTTTTTTTGAAGAATATTTGGGTAAATTTTTTTAATACAAAAAAAAAAATACCCAGGGGGTTTGTCACTCACCTGATGGGTTAGTACGGGTTTTTCACGCCCGGACGGACGAAAAACACTTGTACCCCAAATCGGGGAAATATATGAAGGAGGAAAAAGGGGGCAGCGTTTAAAAATTCTTTTGTTTGGATTAAAAAATTCCTTTGATTTTTTTTATATATTCATTAAAAGTTAGCAAAAAATAGGGCAAAGCACAAAGCATGGGGCCCACGCGTTTCGGGGCTTTAAAAGCTTTCCCTTTTTCATGGGACACTCTGGAATTTGGGAATAACTGAGTTTTTTAAATTTCCCATTTTCCCCGGGTTTCGTGAAAAAAAAACAAAGGGTTTTACCCGGGGAAAATTACATTTAAAAAAAATTTTTGGGAACATATAAAAATACAAAAATACAAAATAACTAAAACCCAAATTTCGAAAGTTGGGTTAATAATTAATACGGCTGATTTTGATCATTTTTTTGTTTAAACCATTGGTTGGTCGTACCCCGTTTTTAAAAAATTAAAACCCGGATTCCCCAGCCAACAGTTTCTTTTTATGATCCCCCACCCGGGCTGGGTTTTAAATTTCCCCTTTTTATACCCTGGAAAGCAAAAAAAAGACTTTTCAATTTAATGTGTGTCATGAAAGTGTTTGAAACCCGTCGAGGGGTGCCTAATTTGGGGGGAATTTTTTTGCATTAAAAATGTTTTCTTCGGATGCGTACTTTTAAATTACAAGTGGGGAAACCTTCATATTGTTTTTAAAGCCTTGCAGGTTTTCAAAAAAACAACCCAAAACCCTGTTTGCAATTAAAAGGAAAAAAAGTAATATCATGTTTGTTTCCTGTTGTAAAAGAATAAAAAACCTTTGGAAAGCAAAAATTTGGTTTAAAGGGAAAACTTTTAAATGACCACATTTATACATGCCTTTGTTTAAATCAGCCATGTACTATTAGGGTGAAAAAAGTATTTGAAGAAAAAAAAACCCCAGGAGTAATAGGGGACCTCAGGTTACGACCCCCCCTGGAGGGCAAATAAAAATATCATTTTCAATTTAAAAAATTGTTTTTTACATTCCTGGTTTTAAAAACCCAAAAGGGAAAGGGACTTTTTGAAATTTTTGGGAGATAGAAAAAAAAACTTTTGGGGCTATAAGTGGTAGTGAAAAACCCCTTTAAATTTTTTGGGTTTTAATTTTTCGTTACTTGGAAAGTTCTTTTACAATGAGAAGAATTTTCCCTTCCTTTTTGTATGGGAGAGCCTCTCAATTAAATCCTATTTAACAACCACTTTAGGATAGCCCTTTTTGCTAAGTCTATCTTGTTCCTTTTCAAAAAAATGGAAAGTCAAAAGGGTTAGAACAATTTCTTTTTAAAATCTTGTCATTTCACCCAACGGGGATGGCTTTTATTACATGTTAGGGGATGGGATTCTTCATGTAAAATAGAAAATTTCGGAAACTTTTACTCTTTTTAAAATGGGAGGTGTCCACTCTATCTAGATTTCTACAATAGTGATATCCAAAAAAATTTAAATTTGATTTGGTGCCAATTGAATGTAAAGCTCAAGTTCATATTTTTGTGGTTTTGGGAAATGACCCAAATCCAAAAAGCTTGTTTGGTTTAAATACCTCCCCCCTTAAAGGGGGAGGTCGTCCCATATAACGAAACCCTACCAAATGATGTGGGGGGGGAAAAAAAGGGGCAAGTGGAGGGCAAAAAGATAAAATTTCCTCCCCGGGAAATGTAAAAGTTGGCCAGGAAGGAGGAATCTTGCTCCCATAGTTTCCCCCAAACGTTTATGTAAAAAACTACCAAACAAAAATAATATAATTATGGCTAAACAGGAATTCTGTGCATAAAAACCCAAAGTCAATGAAGATAGAAGAATGTTTTACTGAACCCAGCAAAGGGGAGATCTCAAAACGTTTAAGAGCCAAAAAGATGTGGTATTTGATGGATACAAAGAGCAGGGCGTCGCAAGGGGACCCATTTATAAGGTAGAATCCCATTTGACATCGACATAATGTTTTTCCCAAGCTTTTGTATCCCTTTTTCGAAACCCGGTAAATACCTCTACTAGAGGTTTGAAAAAATGAATCTAGCCCGGCCCCAAAAGGGTTTAACCCCGCGATTTCCCATCCCTTTCCCAAAAATAGGGCGTAAAGGAGGAGGAAAAAATTTTCCCTTTTGGAAAATTTTGGAAAGGAATGGAAGATAGGGAAGACAAAGGGTAATCTAAAAAATAGTTTGTCAAAAAATGTAGATGGTTTAAAAAACCAAACCCCTTTTTACCCCTAATTTTTAATAATAATTTTTTGTTTTCCCTTTTGGGAAATTTAATGTGGGTTTATTAGGAGTCCCTATATATGGGGTTTGTCATCCCAAAATAAACTTATTTTGTTTACAGTAAAGGCCTGAATTATCAGAACTATACCCCCTCCCTTATCAGCAGGTTGACAAGTAAATCTCATTAGTACGAAGTTTCCCGGAAAAAAGCCTTACGCTCCTGAAAAAAAAGATTATATTTGTTAGGTAAAACTCGAGACCTTTTTTTTGTAGTTGCATTAGTTCTTGCTCAATAAGATCTTGAAAAAGATCTAAACCCTTTGGTCTAGATTGAAAAGGATAAAAATCCCGATTTTTAACCACAGGGTTTGGACAAGAAGTAACACCCTCTACATTGCTCTCAGCACTTAAAGATCTTAACTCAGTAATACAAGCATTCTCAGGAGAAGTTATAAACTCAGCACTGTTTATGTTGGAAGCTGTTTCACCTTGGTGGGACTCTACAATATCAATATTGTCCATTTGTGAAAAATGATTCTTCAATGTGAGAGATCTAGCAAAAAAATTTATGTCCAATATAGTTTTATAAAGGTCAAAGTTTTCTGTAGGGACAAAACCAAGACCCTTGGACAAGACTTTCAGTTGCGTTTCTGACACGATATAACTAGAGATGTTGACAACAGGATGCTCTAATAGCGATAATTCCGTATTTTGACTTGACGCTTTGTTCTTGTGTTTCCTTCCGCCTCTGCGTCTGCGTTTTTTGCCGGACAGTTATTGGGACCTGGTCTACCACGTTGCTTCGTGTTACCATGACATGGTTCCAATGTTTCCACAACCGAGCCATCCGAGGTTTCATCTGAAGTAGCGTACATCCCAGGATCATCAGACATATCCAAACTGGGAAAGGACACTCTGTTCTGATTCAGGTGAGACTGACTCCTATGCGGTGTTTTTAAAATGGATTTCAATCCTCTATTGTGAGGGGTCCAAACATAGACTCTATTATTATCATAATCGTTGGTATCACGAGCAAATTTTTTGCTTTTGAATGTTACAATGTTGTCTTCCAACTTTTTCATGTTTAGCAAGATTTTGTCGTGAAGTTCTTTATATACCGGAGATGATTCCTTCGGTTTCATTATCTCCTTTAATTCCAAGATTTCCATATTAATGCTACTACGTAATTCCTCCTCATGTTCTATAAGCAATTTCATTAGTTTCATGGAGCATTCGCTCAAAACAGAGTTCCATTTATCCATAAATGTCTTATCAGACACATTTGTGGGATATTTCTTTAGCCGCAAACCTCTAGGAATCATGCTTTGCTCGATGTAGGACTCTAATGTGGTCTGGTCCCACCATAATTTCAATTCTTTTGTCATGAGTCGTTCTAGTTTTTTCATGTTTACAGTCACATCGGCAGTATCAGTGTCATTATTTTGTTCAACCCTAGAAAACAGACGGGCAGCCCTTTGACGTCTTCATTGACTTTGTGGTTTTATGCACAGAATTCCTGCTTAGCCATAATTATTTCAGCTTTGATGGTAGCTTTTACATACAACGTTGTGGGGCAGCTATGGGAGCAAGATTCTCTCCTTCACTGGCCAACATTTACATGTCGGCCTGGGAGGAGAGATATCTGTTTGACTCCACTTGCACCTTTTCTCCCCACATCAGGTGGTATGGTCGTTATATAGACGACCTGCTCCTGATGTGGGGAGGTACTTACCAACAAGCTCTGGACTTTGGTCAGTTTCTAAACCACAACAATATGAACTTGAGCTTTACATTCAATTGGCATCCAAATCGAGTTAATTTTTTGGATATCACTATTGTAGGAAATCTAGATAGAGTGGACATCCTCCCATATAGAAAGAGTACAGCTCGCAATTCTATTTTACATGCAGAATCCCATCACCCTAGACATGTAATAAAAGCCATACCGTTGGGTGAAATGACAAGACTTAAGAGAAATTGTTCTAACCCTGTTGACTATTCCATCTTTGAAAAGGAGACAGTAGATAGACTTAGCAGAAGAGGCTATCCTAAGTGGTTGTTGAATAGGACTAGTGAGAGGCTCTCCCATACAGAACGGAAGGATCTTCTCAGTGTAAAAGAATGTCCAAGTAACGACAATCAAACCAAAAATAAAGTGGTGTTCACTACCACTTATAGCTCTCAGTTTAGTTCTATCTGCAACATTGTCAAAAAGTACCTTCCTTTGGTTTTAGACCAGGAATGTAAAAAACAATTTATTAGTGAAAATGATATTTTATTTGTCTCCAGGAGGGGTCGTAACCTGAGGTCTCTATTATCTCCTAGTTATTTTTCTTCAAATACTTTATCATCTAATAGTACATGGCTGAGTTACAAAGGCATGTATAAATGTGGTCATTTAAAATGTATTGCCTGAAACTATGTTGCTGTCTCAAAGGATTTTTATTCTTTTACAACAGGAAACAAACATGATATTACTTCTTTCATTAATTGCAACACACGCTTTGTTGTTTATTTGATAACCTGCAAGGCGTGTAATAAACAATATGTAGGTTGTACCTCTTGTAATTTAAAAGTACGCATCCGTAGACACATATCGGATGCTAAAAAATCCCTCCAGTTAGGCACCTCGACGGTGTCAAGACACTTTCATGACACACATTCAGGTGATATGTCTAGTTTTGCATTCCAGGGTATAGAAAGGGTTAATAGACCAGCCCGTGGTGGAGATCATAAAAAGAAACTGTTGGCTCGGGAATCCTGGTGGATGTTTCAACTGGGTACGAGGCATCCAGATGGATTAAACAAAAGATATGATCTAATCAGCCAGTATTAATGATTAGCCAAGCATTTCGCAATTTGGTTTTAGTTATTTTGTATTTTTGCATTTTTATATGTTGCATATGTTTTTTATGTAAGTTTGCCCGGTCACGTGATTTTTTCACGTAGACCGGATATGGGATACTTAAACTCAGTGTATTACCATTCAGAGTGTGCCATGAATAAGGAGCGTATAGCCCCGAAACGCGTCGGTCCCATGCGATTGTGCTTTGTCTATGTTTGCTAACTTTTAATGAATATATGAAATAAATCTATGGAACTTTTAATCCACTAAAGAAGGTGTTTACGCTGGACTTTTTCCTCCTTCCTATATTTATTAATACTGTCTAAAGTAGACCATCTAAAATGTGTCAGATTTTTCGATGTATGGTAAATCCATCATGTTTAGACTGTGTAGTTTAACTTCGAAATCATTTATTAGTTGTCTCACTTGGCTGAGAAATGTGAGTAAGATAGAACATGATATGCATTGACAAAAATTATACATTCTATCAGGCTACTTTCATACAAACTACAATTTTCATATGTAATCTGCATGTAATAAATGCAGCATTGTTTTTAGTGGGAATGCATACCGTTGCACAAATATAAGTGATAGTTTATATACTGATACATTTTCTGTTTGGAAAATGTATAGGGTAGCTAGGATATGGAACAGAAACACTGATTGGGACTAATCCGCAATGGAATATGCTGCCCCAAACAATCATATTAATTTACAACATTCATAGTTTTAAGCATGCCCTAAAAATTCTTCTTAGACGGGCCAACCAAGATTCTTATTTGCAACCCCATTTTTCAGTCTCAAAGATTTCTGATACTCAATGCACTTATCTATATAGAGATGTACTATCTGGATGACAGGTTCAATCAATTTTATGTGTACTAACCTCTACTTATGGAAGATGACTGGACCATTGTACAAATAATTCTAATTATTATTTTAATAATTTTTTAATAACAATTAATATTAATAACAAGAATATTTGTATTATCTGTATTCACATAGCACCAACATATTCTGCAGCATTCTGCAATGTAGAGGGTATAGGTAATGTCATAACTGAACAGTACTTAGAAACAAACCCATTTTTAAAATAATAATATCATGCATGAGGAAGCAGAAGCTAACCTCTGAAATGTCCCGGCTGGGATCAGCCATAGACATGCTTACAACTTGTGTAGACTATTAATATGGACTTATGCACTTGACAATAAACATTGATTGAAAGAAAAACCACAGGATTGGGGTATTACACATTTTATTCTCTATATTTATTCATTGTAATAAGGATGATACATGAAATATATACTATTTGAATTTGAAATATAAGAAATAATGAAGTAAATACTTGTATTTCTAGACTTAGCCTATACAATGTGAAGACAGGGTAGAGTCAGTAATTATAGGCTAACTATAATACGTCACAAAAGAATAAAAGTGGTCACTACCGTGTTTATAAAGCTACATTGTGGATTTCCAGTTCAAAAGAAAGGGACCCGGATTTAATTAGAAAAACAGCGTTGAATTCCGCATTCAAATTCATCTTGTACACATAGCCTAAATCTCCTGGTATTATCTATTGTTATCTAGACTTTAGAAAACCTGCTATGCTTGTTCTTTATTAATAAGGGTTGGGACAACACCAGACTCTGTTAGGTAATAATATACAATACAATTTTTACAATACATGATCGAAATTTAATAGTTTAAAATATTCAATGGTAGCTCATCAGGGCCAAGTGATTTATTGTTCCTCAGAGACACAATAATTTTAGGTAATTTAAGAAGCTTTTTCAAAATAAAGATGTGATCATCAAATATTTTTGGGAGAGAAATAGGAGACTGAAAAAGATTAATTCAGGACTTAGGTAGAGAGTACCGTTATCCTTATGTAAATGATATGATGAAGAATAATATAATCCAGAAGTCCTCAGGATTGTACATTTTCTTTTAATTAGTCATGTATGAAGTGGATATTTTTCTTACTGGATTGAGATTTCAGTTTATTAGCCAGTAGAGCTTCAGCTTTCTTGCCTTGCCAGTAAAAGCTATACACCATGGCACTCACCGGTTTTTGTATCTCTTCTTTTATCTAAAATATCCACCAGAAGAGTGTTGAGACGCACCTAGTGGACCAATTCCTGTTATGTGCTAAATGCTCTTTGTCAAGGACTTTATCCGATTTGTTATCTCCCCCTTAAATGCATGTCACTCTATTTATTTAACATTGCATTAAAGGGCTAGGTATCCAGAGGATTCAATTGCAGCAGGAACTGCAGCAGAGTAGGAGAAAGGTTTAAAGCTGAACTGCAAGAGTGGGTGTGCAAGCTGTGAGTGTATTTTCTGTCTAAAGTATGTTTCGTCAGTGGGTGGCACTAGCCCTTGGTGGGCGGGGTTAACACCTGCTCAAGAATAAGATTGGAGGGGTAAATGCGCTAAAACTAGAGCATCTTACAGAATAAGGGACACAGTGCTGGGAACAGCAGGTCTGACACTAGCGTGTGCTGTCCTCAGCAAGGGGGGCATAACCTATGTGACAGGTTCCCTTTGAAACTGAAAATGTTGGCCCTTTGAAAAGTAGTAGAAAATGACCTTCCAGTTGATGTGCAGAGAGGGGAGGTAAACTCTACCATAAATGCTTTCTGCCTAACCCAGAAAGAAGTGCAGCTCTGCCTTAAGAAAATTAAACTAGAAAAATCACCAGGTCCCGATGGGATACACCCCTGTATTAAATTATGTGATAGACACATTTTTATTTTTAATATTTATGGACTGTAAAGTAATGTGTTATGTCCTAAAGGATTAGTGCCAGTATTCAAAAAGGGGTCAAAAAGTGAGCCTGAAAATGTATAGGCTGGTAAGTTTAACCTCGGTTGTACTTAGATTTTTTTAAGGCTATCTAAGCAATGCTATCCTGGAGTATGTCGCTGTGTAACTCCATTCCAGCATGGGTTCATGAAGGAGTGGTCCTGTCAAACTAATCAGCTTCTATAAGGAGATTAGGTCTAGACTGGATCAGGGTGAGATATTGGATGTCATATATCTGGATTTTTCTAAAGCATTTGATATTTTGCCACATAAAAGATTGGTAAGTGAATTGAGAATGCTTGGACTGGAGGGAAATGTTTGCAAGTGGTAAGTAACTAACTCAGTGATAGAAAACAAAGGGTGGTGATTAATGGTACATACTCAGACTGGATCTCTATTACTAGTGGGGTACCACAGTATTGGGCCCTATTTTGTTTAATATATTCATTAATGACATAAGGATTGCATAGGAGAATATCAATCTTTACAGATGATACTAAACTGTGGAAAGTAAATAACGCAATAGAGGATAATGTTCTATTAGAAAGGAATCTGGATAAGTTTGAGACCTGGGCAGATAAATGACAGACTAGGTTTAACGCAGATGACTGCAAGGTTATGCACAAAAAAGGGAAAAAATCCTTTCCATGTTAAACATAAAAAAATGGAAAACGGAAAAAAAGGATCATGGGGGGTTTTAAAAAAGGGGAAAGGGATGCAAAAAAGAGAACATCTTTCCCCCCCTTTAAAAAAACCCCCAACGGGGGTTCCAACCCCCATGGAAAAAATTTTTACCGCTTTTTAAAAAACATTGCACAAGAAATACATTGTAGGGCAGGCCCTTTGGGCTGGGCCCCCCGGGGGATTGGTGAATCCCCAAAGGGGGGGGCCCTCCTGAGCCGCTGTTTTGGGGGCCCGGGGGCAGTGCCCCCGCTCCCCGGGGCCCCGGGCCCCCGGTTGGGCCCGGGCCCCGAGCGCCCCCGGGGGCCCCGCCCTCCCCAACGCTCAGAGACCGGCCCGGGGGGGGGGCGCGTTTTTTCCCGGGAGCACATTTCCACTAGCCTGCCGTGGCCCCCGGGCCCCCCCTGCTGACAAACCTATGCAGGGGAGCAGGAAATCGGCGGGAAAACTCGGAAACGGGCCCGGGGGCCCCTAAGGGGGAAAGTTTGTTTTTTTTTGTTTGTTTTTTTTAAACAATAAAGGGGCCCTGACTACAAGAAAGGGGGCCCTGACTAATTAAAAGGGGGCACTGACTACAAGAAAGAGGGCCCTGACTAAGAAATGGGGCCCTGACTACAAGTAAGGAGCCTGACTAATAAAGGGGGGCCCTGACTAATAAAGGGGGGCCCTGACTGAAAAGGGGGGCCCTGACTAATAAAGGTGGCCCTGACTAATAAAGGGGGCCCCGAAAATACAAAGGGGGGGGCCCCCGACTAATAAAGGGGGCCCCTGACTAATAAAGGGGGGTCCTGACTAATAAAGGGGGGCCCTGACCCACAAAAGGGGGGGCCCCGACTTTCAAAAAGGGGGGGCCCCGTCCCACATAAAGGGGGGCCCCACTAACAAAGGGGGGGCCCCGGCTAAACAAAGGGGGGGCCCCGACTTTTTTAAAGGGGGGGCCCCGACTATCTAAAGGGGGGCCCTGGGGTTAAACCCAAAGGTGGGGCCCGACCAACAAAAGGGGGCCCCCGGCTACCAAAAAAGGGGGGCCCTGGCTAATAAAGGGGGGGCCCGACTACAAAAGGGGGGGGCCCCCGGCTCCCTAAAGGAGGCCCCGACTAACAAAGGGGGCCCTTTCTATCTAAAGGGGGGCCCTGACTAAATTTTAAAAGGGGGGCCCCCCGGCTAAACAAAGGGGGGGCTGTGGGTAAAATAAAGGGGGGCCCCGACTTCCCTAAAGGGGGGATACTAAAAAAAGGGGGGCTCGGCTAAAATAAAGGAGGGCCCTGACACATAAAAAGGGGGGCCCTGGCTAACCCAAAAAGGGGGGCCCTGAATACATAAAAGGGGGGCCCCCACCAACTAAAAAAAGGGGCCATGGCTACCCCAAAAGGGGGGCCCTGCCCACATAAAGGGGGGCCCCCCACATCTAAAGGGTAGGGCCCCGACTATTCCCAAAGGGTGCCCTGACACCTAAATGGGGGGCCCCGGCTACCTAAAGGGGGGCCCGGCAAACTAAAGGGGAGCCGACTATCTAAAGGGGGGGGGCCCGGGTACCCCAAAGGGGGGCCTGGCTACAAAAGGGGAGCCCTGACTACATAAAAAGGGGGCCCCGGCTGCATAAAGGGGGCCCCCGACTTATTAAAGGTTTGGGCCCCGGCTCCTAAAAGGGGGGCCCAAAAACCAAAAAACAAAAGGCCCTTACTAAAAAGGGGCCCCGACTACATAAAGGGGGGCCCTGACAACTAAAGGGGGGCCCCCCGGGTACAAAAAAAGGGGGGCCCGGCTACATAAAAAAGGGGGCCTGACTAACTATGGGGGCCCTGGCTACATAAAGGGGGCCCTGGCCTAAACCCAAATTCTAAAGGGCCCCGAATAAGGGGGCCCTGACTAACTAAGGAGGCCCTGACAACCCTAAAGGTTTGGGGCC
>JAODAL010043083.1:0-34193 GCA_025379985.1 Phyllomedusa bahiana | reverse complement strand
CAGTATTACACTGTGTTTTCAGTGTGAGGCGGAAGGCCGTGGCTGTACTTTTTTATTCAATCCCTGCGTGCGGGATGTGGAGCCACAGGGTGATGTAGGTGCGGGGGAGCTGCCAGAGCAGCATAGACAGTCCGTGGTGCTCACTCCCGCCCGCGAGATGGTGTGGAGTGCCTCCTCCTCCTCTGCTCTCTGAGGGACCCGCAGCACACGGAGCACAGCGGCAGTCACTCACCGGAGCCCCAGCATGTTAGGAAGGTTTATAGCTGCCGCACACCCGCTCTGCAGCTGATATGTAGCTGATAGTCGGCAGTTGGGGGCCCGGTGAGACGGAGCTCTCGCACCAACCTCCCTACATCTCGGAGCCGGAAATGGAAATCGAGCTCACTTCCTTTTATATCATATTAGGTACACACCCTATTCAGGTGCTCACCAATTAGCCACCAGAGAATCCACCAAAACCCACTCCCCCCTCCTGCACGCACACTCATAATATGCGCTGCTAAAGCTGCCACCATGCTCCCATAAACCAACAATCCTCAGACAAATTCACCATCTCCATAATGGGCTTGCGCCCCATATTACCCTACTGCCCGCGCCAACGCACTGCATCAAGAGACACGCCGGGCCCTGACTGTGATGGGCTTCGCCTCATTTCTCTCATATTATTGCAACTGCGTGGCTCACCTAGAAGGACTAGCAGCATAGGTGTTACATTCCCGCACACTACCAGCTTTATCAACTCCCATAAGCCCCTTCTCTTCCATGTCTAATATGCATATTCATTGGAATATAAATTCCTTTTGTACTGTAAACTATTGTCATATTATCTTCCCATAAAGCACTTTCCTTATATATCATATACATATTCATTTTAATAAAGCTGCAAAGCCTTATTAAATACATATTCCATTGTACTGTACACTATTGTCTCAGACTATTTCCATAAACCACTTCTCTTTTACATGTAATATTCATATTAATTTTACTAAAGCTGCAGGCTCTATGTTTAGCCTGCCCTCCCTCCTGCAGTTTCACCTCACACCTTCCCCATTGAAGATTCTCTCTTACAGGTCACGGCTAGCCACCTAATTCATTACGTCACAATGGGAGCATGCAAAAATATTAGTACATTCAAACGCTATTGCATCTGCATACAACTACTCCTGGGCTGCGTCTCGCTACAACAACGCGAGTGCATATACCATACGATTCAGCTTCCAACAAACCCCTCCATGCACAGAAACAATATACATACATCCCAATTTGTTAAATAGAAACCGTGGCCTCACGTGATCAATACCTATCATCATTACAGGACACAGGGAAAATGAGGGACAACGTAGAGGTAGAGGGGGGGAAGAGGGGCAGGAGGGAGATGGGAGGGAGGACAAAACGTATGTGAACTCTGATGCTTCTATAGTCATATATTCAACCATGCTATATCACTGCCCGTATCACATTTTCCATGTTTCTTCAAAAATTTATTATATAGGGAATCAGAAATGATTAAATAAATGCTGAAAATGAAAAGCCTTCATTTGGGGCCTTTAGGTTTCAATGTATTGAGTCTGTATATCCATCTTGCCTCCTGTAACAAAACTACATCCAGATCGCCTTTCTTTCCCCTTGTTTTTTCACACAGATGCCCAAAAAATTTTAGCACCTCTATTTCACCCTTATGTACTTCCAAAATGTGTCTCGCTAGGGGGGTATCCCCTCTACTTCTAATAGTACTCAGATGTTTCGAGATCCGACGACGAAACTCCTGTATGGTTTTTCCCACATAGATCTTGGGGCAAGTACACCATAGCACCATAAATCACCCCTTTTGGTTTTACAACTGATGAATTGTCTTATCTCAAAATCTTCTCTTATCAATGGGATTAACAAATTCTTTAGTTTTCCATATGAAGGGAAACAGAATGAACAGTTGCCACAGGGATTGAGCCTACCACCGGAGGGCTGTAACCATGTTTTTTTGCCATCTCCCTCAAAAAAGACTATGTACAAATTTATTCCTAAGATTTTTTCCTCTTCTATAAGTGACACTAGGGTATTTAGGAGTCACCTCAGAGAATACTGGTTCTGCTTTCATAATGTGCCAATGTCTTCTAAGTATAGCTCTCATTTCATTGGCTCTATCATCAAAGGTACCTATACAACGAATGAAATCAGTTTTTTCCTTCTTCTTTTTACTGATTAGTAAATGTCCTCTGTCACTAGTCAAAGCCCTGTTAAACACCTTCCTCAGACATTTTTATTTTGGATAACCCCTTGCCTGAAAACGTGCATTTAACTTTATACATTCTTCATTAAAAGCCTCTAATGTAGAGCCATTCCTACGAGCCCTAAGAAATTGGCATATGGGAATCACCTTTTTTTGAAAAGGTGGATGCCAGCTAGAAAAATGTAACAAACTGTTAGTAGCCGTATTTTTCTGAAATATCTTTGTCTGAATCTGCTTGTTTTCATCCAACATAATTTCAAGATCCAAAAAATTTATTTTCTCTCGATGAATTTCAAACGTGAATTTCATCCCAATTTCATTATCATTGAGCCTAGATACAAAATCCAAGAATAATTTTTCACTACCATCCCAAAAAATCTAAATATCATCAATGTGTTCAGAAAAAACAATAGCATCCTCCCACCAACCTAAAAATAAATTAGTAAAGCTTGGTGCACAGACTGTGCACATGGCTGCTCCCTTTATCTGGTGATAAAAGGTGCCATCAAACAAAAAATAGTTATGTGTCAAAACAAAATCCAATAGCTGTATACCGAAATCATTGTGTTCCGTAAGTTGTGTACCTCTTGTGTTCAAAAAATACTTGATTGCTTTCAGGCCCAGATCATGTCAGTGGATATAGCACAGTTGAATATATGACTATAGAAGCATCAGAGTTCACATACGTTTTGTCCTCCCTCCTGCCCCCCTTCCCCTCTCTGCCTCTACGTTGTCCCTCATTTTCCCTGTGTCTTGTAATGATGATAGGTATTGATCACGTGAGGCCACGGTTTCTATTTAACAAATTGGGATGTATGTATATTGTTTCTGTGCATGGAGCGGTTTGTTGGCAGCTGAATCGTATGATATATGCACTATCGTTGTTGTGGCGAGACGCAGCCCGGGTGTAGATTACTATCTATTTAAGTATATATTTATCTATGTATAGATTTGTTTCTGCTCGCTGAGTTGATTTTGTGCTAACTTTAAATATAATATATGGAGTATAGTTGTATGCAGATGCAATAGAGTTTGAATGTACTAATATTTTTGCATGCTCCCATTGTGACGTAATGAATTAGGTGGCTAGCCGTGACCTGTAAGAAAGAATCTTTAATGGGGAAGGTGTGAGGTGAAACTGCAGGAGGGAGGGCGGGCTAACCATAGGGTCTGCAGCTTTATTAAAATGAATATGTATATTACATGTAAAAGAGAAGTGGTTTATGGGAATAGACTAAGACAATAGTGCACAGTACAATGGAATATGTATTTAATAAGGTTTGCAGCTTTATTAAAATTAATATGTATATTAGATATAAAGGAGAAGTGCTTTATGGGAAGATAATGTGACAATAGTGTACAGTACAAGGGAGTTTATTTATTCCCAATTAATATGCATATTAGACATGGAAGAGAAGGGGTTTATGGGAGTTGATAAGGCTTGTAGTGTGCTGTGGAATGTAACACCTATTCTGCTTAGTCTGTTCTAGGTGAGCCATGCAGAGGCAATGGTATGAGAGAGGTAGTGAAGGACTCTATCACGGTCAGGGCTGAAATGTCTATTGATACAGTGCGTTGGCGCGGGCGGCATGGTGGGGTAGGGTGCTGGCCCGTTGTGGAGATGGCGAATTTGTCTGAGGTTTGATGTCTATGGGAGCATGGTGGCAGCAGTGGTGGTACATATTATGGGTGTGTGTGCGGGAGAGCGGAAGGGGGAGTGGGTTTTTGTGGATTCTCTGATGGCTAATTGGTGAGCACCTAAATAGGGTGTATATCTAAGATGATATAAAAGGAAGTGAGCTTAGACCTCATGTGATCAGACCTCTAACCCCTGATGAAGCCAGGTTAGCTGGTGAAACATATCGGGGAGGTCAGACATGACGTTTTAAATTGTGATTTCTCACTTCTATCTAGAAGTGTCACCTGCTGCAGACGGTGTCACAAGGAGGCCTCATTTGTTTTGTGCCCATGAGATTAGTGACGACTGCCCAAGTAGGAGGCTTGGGATCCCTTACTGGAGCTAGTAAATTGCTGTATATATACGGCTTTCCTGTTAATAGGTGGTACTCCACCAGACTTTTAAATAGTGTGTATAGAGGTTAAGAGTTATACATAATAAAAGTTACATTTTAGTGTTTTACAGATAGAGAACTGATAGAGTTTAAGTTTGCCTATGGCAAAATAGTAAATATAGTCATCATGGTACCTGGCCCCATTGGAGGAACATAGTAAGCAAACATTGTAAACAAACAGGAAGAGCTCCGATATGGAGATAAAATATGAATACTGGTACCTTAAAGAATGGAGATTTCGTACAGCATCACAAACCGAATATGGACAAACAAAGAGGTAGACCTCCCTCTAATGGTCAACGTACATCATTAAGTATCAAGAGAAAAATCTCCAGGAGCCCTCAGTGTGTAATGGCATAAGAAACCCAGGTGGGCAAGAAACAAGTAAAACAAATAGGTATATTGTGGCAATTAGATCCAACAATGCAATAAAACTACATGGGGGCCCAAGTGTCAGGGCAAGATTAGTCATAAATCGTGAGCTATCGAGGTAAAGGAGGAAAAACCTAGACACTGCATTTAACACTTAGGCATCAACGGCATGTGTTTCCCTGTGGTAGCAGGTAACAGGTAGCAGCTGATGAGTTAATAAAAGTTATTCACTTTACTTGTACTTTTGTCTCAGTGAAAGGTTTTGTAACTTTGGTTTTTGGAAACAAGGGTGGAATCAATTGTTATTTGGCTGAACATTCAGCTTAATATTGTTATCGGGTGGTTTAATTCCAGATTGTGGTATGCAGCATTGACATCTGTATAACAATCTACTAACCAAATCCAGCTGTTGCTGGATATATGTATGTTTTCCTGTTATTTTGCAAATGTAACCTTGGATGTTCTGTTTGGCTTATGTATGTAACTTTTGGCTTTTATTGAGCATCATAACAAAATAATCAATCTTATACTTGTCAGATAAGAACGGAAGTTGGACGAATATATCTTTTTAAATTTCCACAAAAACCTGTGATAAACATTTCGGAGAATTTTAAGAACAGGATATTAGAAAATGATCATTGTTATGTAATGTGTCATTTTAGGCCAATATATTTGTGATTGTAAGCCAATCATTTCTCAAGAGTTGGGGAGAGATGATTAATTCCAGACAAGTAAGCAGTTTCCTGGAATATTTCATCATGCGTCCTTGCTATATATGTGTGTGTCTGTAGGATAATAAACAGTCTTGATTTCTGAGGCAACTTGTGTGTCTTTACTCCGAGCTTGTGATATGTCTGATTTGAACCCCTATGCCATAGGTATAGAGCAGCTTTTGAGGCAGCGATAACAAACTCTTGCGCGACGAATAGGGACTCGATTAAAGGACAAAGGAATTCCCATCTGACCGCACACTAGTACTCTGGCTGGCTCACGTAAAGATTACACAAACAGTGCTGGGGTAAAGCAACCTTTGAATGTCCACCTTGTACGTACTCTCTCTCTGAGTCCCCGGAGGTTGGCTGAAGGTAAGTAGCATGTTTTTATTATAGATATTGGATCCTGAAGAATTAGAATAAAGCAAAAAACCGGGGTCTAAATTTGTTTTTCCCTTTTTAAAAGGTCCTCCTAGGAAATTGGTAATTTCTTTTTTTGAATTTTCTGATTGTGTTTTTTTGTTTTGGGTTTTGTTTCTTCTTTGTGTGGCTTAAGTGGGAACGTTCAGGACAAAAAAAAGGGGGGAGCTTTGGCTCTGGACCTATTTTAATTTGAAATTTTGAGTGATTAGACAAAAGTTCTTCCCCCTGAAAAATTGATAAAGGGAGATAAACCCAAAAAAATGAATTGGTGCGGAAAAATAAAGTATTACATTAACCTAGGGGAAAAAAAAAAAAAAGGGGGGAACACAAAGTTCTCCGAAGGGGGATGGGAAAGAGATGAAGGGAACCCGGCAGGGGAAAGCTTTTTCTGAAAATAAAAAGGATCCGTAGAAAGCAGTAGCATATTATATTTTGCTTTCTTGGGCACATGCTGTAGAGTGGGGTTGAGGAATAAACTGTTGTATTTTGACTTTTGGGGACCTCTGTGATACTCTTGTCTATATCTTTTTTGACGGGTTTGGGTCGAGCATTTTCACCCAGGGTTACGTCCTTTTGGCTGTGGGCAACGAGAAAGTTAGCCTCAAAGACTTCGTAGCAGCCAGAGAGGTCCTACCCAAAGCGGATTCTGCAAATTTTAAAATATAATATATCATTTTGATTGACCCACAATTACGGTGGGAAGTACCCAAACCAAAATGAATTGCATGGGGAAAATTTTTCCTTGGTGGGGGATTCCCAAAAAAAAAAAACCTGTGGAACAGGGAAAAAAAAAAGGGCAGTGAAAAGGCAAAATTATTTTGATAAAGGGGGAAAGCCTAAAAATGGTGTTTGGATCTAAAGATGGAAGTCTTTCAGTAAACAACATAGGGGAAAGAATCAAAAACATAATTATAAAATCGGTTCAGCTTGGGGTTTAGACAGCAGAAGACATCACCCGCTTGTGTTATTTTTTTTTATTATAATTTTATCATCATCATTTATTTTAAACCCCTTGATTTCCCTGGCGCGTACATTTGAGGGGGGTTTAATACATAATGTTAAGTGAGTACAAAAATGCGATAAAGACTTACAACGGCACAACAAGGAAGAAGGGGCCTTGCCCTTGAGGGTTTAATCTCAATCTTTCAATGAATAAAAATCCTGTTAAATAAATGTATTTTAAATTTTTGTAGAAAAATTAAACCTATGGGCAGTGAGCACGGAAGTACAGGGTGTTGCCTTTACTGGGGACCCACTGTTGGAGAACAGAAAAACCATGATAATAGCCCATTGATCTACTATAACAAAATAGGCGAACTGAGGACATCTGTTTTCTTTCGGCCTTACAAACTATGTAACCCCATGACAATGTCACGACTTTTCACACCCCTTTATTTTCCTTAACCATTTTTGGTTGAACCAAAAAATGTACTGATAAATAATTTCGGGGACTCTTTTTTTTATTTTCTTTTTGCTCTGCTTTAAAATAATAAGCCATGTATCACGTCTGCTTCGGTTTTCGATCCTCTATTTGAATTTCCCGAACACATGAAAGGGGGATTCTAAGCGCAATTCAAAATTCAGTTGTTGGTAAAGGGAAGAGTCCGACTGGAAAAAGCGTAAACTTTCCCCTTTAAAAAATAGTTTTAGGGTTTTAGCAATAAACTAAGTGTTAATAAATTTACAAAAGCCAGTGCAAAAAAAAATAAGGAAAGACACAGCACACCCAAAAGTGGGGAGATATTACCCAACACCCCAGCCAGGGGGGGCTCTAACTCCCCGGATACTAGTGCACAACCCTACGGGAAACTATTGGGGTTAAAAAAAGGCACAAGATTTTAAAGTATTTTACCATTTCAAATGCCGGTTCTTTCTAGAATACGAAATGTGAGTTGCCACTCCATAACAAATATAATAAAAAAAACGGGGGGGAGTAAGTGGCAATAAATAATCAAGCTTTATTAAAAAAAATAAAAAAATAATAAGTTTAAAACAAATACAAAAATAACAAAATAAATCCGCACAAAAAATAAATGCGCCCACAATTACATTTTGGGTTTTAAAAATAAAAAAAAAAAGAATATCCCGATTTTACAATTCCTGGCCAGGCAGATAGTAAAATACAGGGACTATTTTTTCCCAAAATTTTAAGATTTTTTGCATGTATTTGGACACATTCCACAAACGTTTCAATTCTCCAACAAAGTTTCAAATTTTCTGTTTAGCCCCTTATGAAAATTTCAGTTTCCTCCCTTTTTTGGGAATTCTCTCATGTGTATTAAGATTTGATTTCACTTTAAAGGATTTCCCATAATCTGCACATGAATATGGCTTCTTCTCTGTGTGAATTCTCTCATGTTTCAACAGACTTGACTTGTCCTTAAAAGATTTCCCACATTCTGAACAAGAAAAAGGCTTCTGCCCTGTGTGAATTATCTCATGTGTAGTAAGATTTGATTTGTCTATAAAACATTTCCCACAGTCTGAGCATGTAAAAGGCTTGTCCCCGTGTGAATTCTCTCATGTTTAACCAGACCTAGTTTGACTGTAAAAGATTTCCCACAAACTGCACAAGAATAGGGTTTCTCCCCTGTGTGAATTCTCTCATGTGAAATGAGAATAGATTTCAGTGTAAAAGATTTCCCACATTCTGAACATGAAAAAGGCTTCTCCCCAGTGTGAATTCGCTCATGTGCAACTAGATTTGATTTTTTTGTAAACCGTTTCCCACATTCAGAACATGAAAAAGGCTTCTCCCCTGTGTGAATTCTCTGATGTTTAGCCAGACATGATTTTGCTTTAAAAGATTTCCCACATTCTGAACATGAAAAAGGTCTCTCCCCTGTGTGATTTCTCTCATGTGAAATGAGAGAAGATTTTATTGTAAAAGATTTCCCACATTCTGAGCATGAAAAAGGCTTCTCCCCTGTGTGAGTTCTCTCATGTTTAACTAAACATGATTTGATTGTAAAAGATTTCCCACATTCTGAACATGAAAAAGGCTTCTCCCCTGTGTGAATTCTCTCATGTGAAATGAGGTGAGATTTCATTGTAAAAGATTTCCCACATACTGAACATGAAAAAGGCTTCTCTCCTGTGTGAATTCTCTCATGTGAAATGATATAAGATTTATGTTTAAAGGATTTCCCACATTCTGAACATGAATAAAGCTTCTCCCCTGTGTGAACACTTCTGTGAGTAACAAGGTTTGAATGTCTTGTAAACTGTTGATCCCCTTGACCACGTGGAAACCTTTTTCCCTCTTTTTGTCCTGTAATTGTGGTAACCATCATTGGGTCAGGAGAAGGTTCCTTATGACTAGTTGGATTATACGAGAGGTCTGCACTTGTAATAACCATCTGTGGTGGGTCAGGAGAATGTTCCTCATGACTGGTTGGATTATATGAGAGGTCTGCACTTGTAATAACCATCTGTGGTGGGTCAGGAGAAGGATCTTCATGATTAGGGGGATAATTTGAAAGGTCTGCATTATGACATTCTGAATGTACATTGTGATTTTCTCCTGAAGACTGCAGCATATCTTCTTCTACTTTACAATATAGGGATGACATACAGTTTCCTTCAAAGATCTTAGGGAATTGTTCTGTTAAAAAAAAAAGTTTTTATGATATTTTTTATTTCAAACCCCAAAAGAGAAACATTTTAAACATTCCTTTTAGTTATCTTTGACAAAGCCAGAGATGGATCCAGCAGAACCACTTATTATGACCACTACCTGCTTCCTACATCAGGCAGCTCAGGCAGGAAAGCCCTGTGGTGCACTGGCTTGCTAGGTATGTAAGGTATGATAGGCTGTCTGCACACATATCCCTCAATGCTACTATGGGTGAAAGTGGTGATTTATGAGAGTCGCAAAAAGAGTTGATTAATGGCTTTGAATTACGACATGGAAACTGCGGAGTGTCATGCACCAGTGATGTCAGGTAAACGTCGGCTAGGTGGATGAGGGTAGAACGATGGAGACTTGGAGCAGACGGATATCACTGCACCTCTGCTAACCCTACTGTGTATGGAGCACCAGAGCAGAAGGATGTCACCCCATCTCTACTAACCAAGCTGCAGCAGCAGCAGTTTTCCTGTCAGTATTGGAAATGGACTCCTCTGATGGGCAAAAGGTTGTTTTCTTCAATGAGTCATGTTTTCTGCTTCATGGAACAGATGAACATTGATGTGTCAGGTGAGAAACATCAGAGAATAAACACCCTGCAACCATTGCTGGAAGGACACAAGCTGATGGGAGCAACATTATTTTCTGGGCCACTTATCCATGTGGAAGGTGTCCTCACCCAATTTGGACATGAATCCAGTCTTACAGATTCCTTACATCCATACTAAAATGTCTGACATCGGTTGAAGGAGCATGACCAAAACTACTTTGGTCCCTAATTCCACAGACCTCAATTGGGCCCCTGGAGGATGCTGTTGACTGTATGTCCCCTTCAGCAGCTGTGGGATGCAGTCGGCTCCAGATCCCTGTGACAACCTACCAGGGACTTATGGAGTCATTCGCCGCCTGTCTCGCTGTCGTCTGTGCTGCACACAATGGTCTTGCTGGAGATAATGATGGGACTTCACTGTGTGTATTTCTCATTACTTTCACTCCTTTCAGTGGCTCAAAAATCTGCATGAGAACCTGCCTGTGTGACTGCAGACTTATAAATCCTTGTATAACGCTGTAATGTATCAGTGACAGTCCAGGATTCAAAAAACTTTGAGACTCTCGGTTCACATATTTTGATCAAAAGATGTTTAAGCTGCCCACGACTTTCAACATGATGTCAAAATCGGGCAGTCCTATGCTATCTTTAACTCTCAATCGAGCCAATCAGGCCTCTCACTGGGTCAACCGACCTCCATTATTCCGAGAGGTCGGTTGACCCAGTGAGAGGCCTGATTGGCTCGATTGAGAGGTAAAGATAGCATAGGACTGCCCGATTTTGAGATCACGTTGAAATACGTGGGCAGCTTAAACATCTTTTGATCAAAATATGTGAACTGAGAGTCTCAAAGTTTTTTCATGTATGATAGATAGCATAAATGCTTCTTTAGGGATTTCCACGTAGTGTATTGCCCTTTTGCAGTAGTGTGCCGCTGGCGGCGGTCTGTGTGTGTACATGTATAATTACATGTGTGCCGCAGCCCTGCCAGTGGCACCCAGGTTTGCATACGGTTTTTCAGAAATGTTTTTGTGTGCAGAAACATATGTTATACTTGGTGTACATTGATTTTAATCTTATATGGGAAGGAAGGGGTGCTTCCATTTTGGGTTTCTGTCCCCGCCCACTCTCACAGGCTGTCATAAGAAGGGCAGCTTGCAGGTTGGGTGTTTTTTATTTTTTCTCTCTGAATAATGGAGGTCGGTTGACCCAGTGAGAGACCTGATTGGCTCGATTGAGAGGTAAAGATAGCATAGGACTGCCTGATTTTGAGATCACATTGAAAGTCATGGGCAGCTTAAACATCTTTTGATCAAAATATGTGAACCGAGAGTCTCACAGTCCAGGATTCGGCTCTAAACTCACTCATCACTTTTATCCCATAAACCTGGACTTGATAAGATTCTGAGACGCACAACCTTGTCCGACAATCAGGTCTGTCCTCTGCCCACACCTCTGGCCCTTCAATACCAATGGGGAAGAACTTTAATACAAGTGGGCATCATTTTGTTAGTGACAATCTCATCATGGCTATAACCAGATCATCATGAGACAAAGTGCACATCTCCAGCTGAACTCATGGAAGGGACGATGAGGTCTATACGGCCTAACGACTGCAGTCACCAGGTCTCCATGTTATAGAGCATCTCTAGGTTGTGGTGGAATAGACAGAGCGAGGTTTTCCATCAGAAGCTGTAATAAAGGTTTCCAGGACCTTGTTGTATCCAATTCACTACAAATTCAGGCTGTTCTAGAGGAAAGGTGGCCCTAATGAAGTGGCCCCTGAGAGCAGATCCTAACTCTAGCCTCAGAAACACTGCAGTAAGTGTCCATAATATATAGAAGGGAATCACTTCCTCTCAGGTTCTATTTAACCCTTCACAAATTCTGACCTTAAGGATTAGATGGATTTTCCTTTCCTTTTTGCCTCCAGATCTCTATTATGTGACCCCTGACTGTGGGACTAAAGTGGAACTATTAAGTGTCCTCAGATCCCGGCTGTCAGTGCAGATGTTCCTCACAGCAGGTGAACCCCAAAACCTGATCCTAAGCCTCATGTACGGCAGGACCCATAGAACACCTTGGAGAGAAGTCACCTCCTCAGGCCCCGCACCAGGTATAACACGGGATCCCTGAAGAAACCTCTGAATTCATTACTACTCACCAGTGGTCACATCTTCTGGGATCTCCTCCTTCACGTTACTCATCCTCAGCTCATTGTTCCTCATTCCCTCTTCTTCAGCCTCCACTTCAGTATCAGTCAGATCTTCACCCTAATGGAACAATTTAGAACAGCAGACAGATCGACATCAGAGACCCCCAAATATCTATGAGCCCATCTGTGACTGCAGGAGGCCACACCCCATATACAGAATCTGTATAGGGCTCATCTACCTGAGGATTCCCTGGGACGTCCATCTCTTCTGCTTCATCCTCAACCTTAATATCAATCAGATTTTCCCCCTAAAGAGACAAAACCAGTGAAATAAGTGCAGGTTGTTCCATTCTGGTCATATTTAGAGGAGACTTCAGCTCCCTCTACCTGATGATTCTGTGGGATATTTCCCTCTGGACAGTCCTGGGAATACAGAGGACGGGGACATCTCTCTGCTGGATTTCTCCTGCTGGATCCATCTGTAGGGAACACACAGTGATGTAAGAGATGAGAGAGAGACCACTCTATCAGTGGTTGAGCTGGTGATGTCACTCCCTGCTGTGTCTTTTATTATTATTATTTATTTTAGAGCGCCATTAATTCCAGGGCGCTGTACATTTAAGGGGAATTACATACATAACAAATGTTGAACAGATACAATGGTGACGAAAAATGACTAGTAACTGATACAGAGAGGAAAGAGGTCCCTGCCCGTGAGGGCTTACAATCTACAAGGAAGAAGGGGAGAGACAGAAGGTGTGGGGCGGACATGTTTGTGGGCCGGTGTACTGGTGGTTGGGTTAGTGTAGGTTATAGGTAATCGTGAAGAGATGGGTTTTCAGGTTGCTTTTGAAACTGGTGAAAGTTGGGGAGAGTCTGATGTGTTGGGTTAAGGAGTTCCAGAGAATGGGTGAAGCACGAGTGAAGTCTTGGAGACGGTTGTGTGAGGAGCTGATGAGAGGGGAGCAGAGGAGAAAGTCCTGTGAGGAGCGGAGATTGCGTGAGGGGGAGTATCTGGAGATTAGGGCAGAGATATATGGAGGGGAGAGGGTATGGAGAGCCTTGTAGGTGAGGGTTAGTAATTTGAACTGAATTCGCTGGGCAATGGGTAGCCAGTGAAGGGATTGACAGAGCGGAGAGGCAGAGGAGTAGCGGGGAGAGAGGTGAATCAGACGGGCAGCAGAGTTGAGGATGGTTTGAAGGGGAGCGAGAGTGCTGGATGGGAGGCCACAGAGAAGGATGTTGCAGTAGTCGAGGCGGGAGATGACGAGGGCGTGGGCTAGCGTAATTGTAGTGTCAGAGTTGAGGAATGGGCGAATGCGTGAAATATTTTTCAGTGGAGGCGGCAGGTGGAGGTGAGGTTTGGATGTGGGGTTTGAAGGATAAAGAGGAGTCAAAGGTTATCCCAAGGCAGCGGACTTGTGGAGCTGGTGAGAGGGTGTAGCCATTGACAGTGATGGAGAGATCAGGTGGAGGGATGGAGTTGGACGGTGGAAAAATGATGAATTCTGTTTTAATCCACATTTAGTTTTAAAAGACGGAGGAAAGAAGGAGGATATGGATGATAGGCATTCTGGGATCCGGGAGAGAAGAGCGTTAATATCAGGACCAGAGATATAACGCTGGGTGTCGTCTGCATACAGGTGGTACCGAAAGCCATGTGAGGCTATGAGTTGACCCAGTCCAAGAATGTAGATAGAAAAGAGTAGTGGGCTGACCCCTGGGGGACACCAACAGAGAGCGGGCGAGAGGAGGAGGTGGTGCAAGAGTGAGAGATACTGAATGTCCGATCAGAGAGGTATGAGGAGAGCCAGGAGAGGGCCAGGTCCGTGATGCCGAGGGAGGAGAGGATGTGTAGCAGGATGAAGTGGTCGACAGTGTCAAAGGCAGAGGACAGGTCTAAGAGGAGAAGCACAGAATAGTGTCGTGAGGCTTTAGCAGTTGCTAGGTCGTTGGTGACCTTGGTTAGTGTGACGGCTGGGTAGTGGATCCGCCGGACCACTGCAAGCGATGGTAGTTAAGCCACGCCAGGGAACGGAATCTAAGTAGCCCCCGGTTTTCACCAGAGCCCGCCGCAAAGCGGGATGGACTTGCTGCGGCGTGAGGCTACCAGGTCGTCCCCCCTGACGTGACTTGCTTGCGGTAGCGGCAGAAGGACAGGGCAGGCGGCAGAGGTTCGGAGTCGGGAAACGTAGCGAGAGGTCTGGTACACGGTAAAGCAGGAATACACTTTAAGGAACGCTTTCTCTAAGGCTCGGGGCAACGTAGATCCAGCAGGGAAGTTACGTGGGTGCAACACTTATATATGAACAGCGCCCGGTAATTACCAAATTACCGGCGTGCTGTCCCTATAAATTCACAAGGATGAGCGCGCATGTGCATTCCGGCTGGCAGGGGACGAGGACCGGACGGGAGCGAGGCCAGGTGAGTGGATGGAACGGGTGGCGCCGTGGCCGGCCGTGCGGCCCGCAGCGCCCCCCGTCCACGCCGGGGACCTGTTATGGGGAACGCGGGTGCGACCGCGGTCCGTGGCCCAGACCGCTGCGCAACCCGTTACAGTACCCCCCCCCCTTAGGCCTCCCCACCTTTTTAGGCTGCAGAAATCGGAGGATGAGATCCCGATCCAAGATGTTAGATTCAGGCTCCCAGGATCTCTCCTCGGGTCCGAAGCCCCTCCAATCCACGAGGAAGAAACGTCTCCCTCTGACCGTTTTCATAGCCAAAATGTCCTTTACCTCGAAGATGTCAGTGGATTCGGCTACTGGGGAAGGCGTCACTTTCTTCCGAGAGAACCGGTTCAGAACCAGAGGCTTAAGGAGGGATACATGAAATGCGTTGTGGATCTGGAGAGATGGAGGCAAACAAAGCTTGTATGTCACCGGGTTCAACTGCCGAAGAACCTTGAGGGTCCGAGGAAGCGAGGGCCCAATTTAAGACTAGGGACCTTCAGGCACACATATCTTGAGGAGAGCCAAACTTGATCCCCAGGGAGAAACGTCGGGGCAGGTCGTCTCCTATTGTCTGCCTGAGACTTCATACGGGCAGAGGCCCGAAGTAGAGAACATCGCGTCTCCTGCCAGATGGCCTTGATATCCCGAACCTGGTCGTTGACAGCGGGCACATCCGAGTCAGGAGGCAGGGGGAGGGGAGGGTGCGGGTGGCGGCCATAGACTACAAAGAACGGGGAGACGCCGGCAGCTTCCGAGTCCCGATGGTTATACGCAAATTCAGCCCACGGGAGCAGCTCGGTCCAGTTGTCCTGACGTCCGGACACAAAGTGCGTCAGTATTCTCCCAGAATCTGGTTCACTCTCTCCACCTGCCCATTGGACTGAGGGTGGTATGCCGATGAAAAGTCCAACTTGACTTGCAGACGGGAGCACAATGCACGCCAAAATCGGGAAACAAATTGAACACCGCGGTCGGAGACAATGTGTGAGGGTAGTCCATGAAGCCGGAAGAAAAGATTGGCCAATTGTGGGGCAGACGGCAGGCCAGGGAGAGGCACAAAGTGGGACATTTTTGAGAACCGGTCCGATACGACCGAGATGACTGAATTCCCAGAGGAGACTGGTAGGTCTGTGACTAAGTCCATCATTATGTGCGTCCAAGGGATTTCCGGCACGGGCAGCGGATGCAAGAGACCTGCGGGCCTGTGGCGTGGGACCTTGTTCCGAGCACGAGTGACACAGGCGAGGGTGGAGTCCTTGACATCCTGTGCTAGAGTCGGCCACCAGTAGTGCCGCGAGATCAAAGCGTAAGACTTCCGAGCTCCGGGATGACCAGCCACAAAGGAGCTATGCCCCCACTCTAGTATCCTCCTCCTGAGTGCCAGTGTAGGTCTTGCCCATAGGAATGTTTTGGAGACCTGTGGGAGCCACGTGAACCAACCGTTCGGGGGAAATGATGTGTTGTGACACGGGTTCTTCACCGACCACGTCCGAGGCACGAGAGAAGGCATCAGCCTTGACGTTTTTCTCAGCAGGCCGGAAATGCATACGAAAATCAAACCGAGAAAAAAAAAAAAAGAGACCACCGGGCTTGGCGAGGGTTAAGACGTTGGGCCGTCTGAAGGTACAACAAATTTTTGTGGCCTGTAAAGATGTCGATTGGGTGACGAGCCCCCTCCAGCAGATGTCGCCACTCCTCTAGGGCTAACTTGATGGCCAAGAGTTCCCGGTCCCCAATGGCATAGTTCCACTCAGCCGGCATCCACCTCCAAAGAGAACGGTCTCTCGGAATCAGGCCGGACCAAGACAGGAGCAGTGGAGAAGGCCGTCTTTAGATCCACAAACGCCTTCTCAGCCTCCGGAGGCCAACATCTTGGGTTCGCATTCTTCCTAGTGAGGGTCACGATAGGAGCCACCAAGGTGGAGAAAGTGGGAAATAAATTGCCGGTAATAATTTGCGAAGCCCAGGAAGCGCTGTATCGCCCGAAGACCGACAGGATGGGGCATTGTAGCAACCGCAGAGAGTTTTGCCGGGTCCATCTTTTGGCCTTTCCCACCGAGACTATGTAGCCGAGGAAAGGTAGGCTGGTCCGATGGAATAAACATTTCTCCAGCTTGGCGTACAGTCGGTTGCTGCGCAGACGTTGCAGAACCTGGCATACTGGGCCCGGTGAGTCTGAAGATCAGGGGAGAAAATCAGGATGTCATCTAGGTACACTATGACGCAGGTGTACAAGAGATCCCGGAAGACATCATTGACGAGTTCTTGGAACACCGCTGAGCGTTACAGAGCCCAAAGGGCATCACGAGGTACTCAAAATGTCCATCTCGGGTATTGAACGCCGTCTTCCACTCGTCCCCCTCCCGAATTCTGATGAGGTTATAGGCTCCTTGCAGATCCAACTTGGAAAACACTTTAGCCCCCTTGAGACGGTCAAACAGCTCTGAGATCAGTGGGAGAGGGTAGCGTTTTTTTATGGTGATCTTATTTAGACCCCTGTAGTCTATACACGGACGGAGGGAACAATCCTTCTTCTGCAGGAAGAAAAACCCGGCTCCGGCTGGGGAGGAGGACTTACGAATGAATCCTTTCTGCAGGTTCTCCCGAATGTAGGCCGACATGGCCTGAGTCTCTGACACGGACAGCGGGTAGACCCTCCCCCGGGGTGGACTGGTTCCTGGGAGGAGGTCAATAGGACAGTCGTAAGGCCGATGTGGTGGTAGCAAATCGGCCTCTTTCTCGGAGAATACATCCCCAAAGTCCTGGTACTCAGCCGGCAGGCCTGGCAACGGCTTGACAAGCGGAGAAGTGGTAGGCACCGGGCGTGGTACCTCCAAGCAATGGTTCTGGCATTCTGGTCCCCAACGCAGGACTTCGCCTGTCTTCCAATTGAGCGTAGGGGCGTGACATTGCAGCCAGGGAAGCCCCAAGAGGATCGCCGAGGAAGCGCGGGACAGAACGTGGAACCCGATCTTCTCCTTATGTAGCGCCCCCACACGGAGAGTCACCGGCCGGGTTACGTACTGGATGGGGTCACTGAGGAGCTCCCCACTGACCGAAGAAATAAGCAGAGGCTTCTCCAGCTGAACAACAGGTATGCGGTACCAATGAGGCAAGGATGAAGTTCCCGGCAGAGCCCGAGTCCAGGAACGCAGAACTCCGGAACGAAGGGCCAGCATCGGAAGCCACCTCCACTGGCATCATCAGACGTGGAGAGGGGGAAACTGCACCTAGGACCGCCTCTCCTACGGCACCTAGGTGTAAGCGTTTCCCGGACGCTGGGGACGTAGCAGACAGCTTCTGCGGAAATGGTCCGGGCTGGCGCAGTAGAGACATAGCTTCTCGGTTCGGCGACGGTTCAGCTCCTGCTCCGATAACTGGGCCCGGTCCACTTGCATGGGTTCCACCTCAGAGGCTTGAGGGGACAGCAATGGAGGATGCTGAAAAACCGGGGCCAGGTGAAACCGCCGACGGGGGCGTGCAGAGTCTCTTTCCTGACGCAGCTCTTCCTGCCTCTCTGCGAACCTTATATCAATCCGAGTTGCTAGCAGGATTAGTTCACTCAGGGAGGACGGGAGGTCTCTTGCTGCCAAAGCATCCTTTACCCGGCTGGACAGGCCCTTTTTGAAAGTGGCACAGAGGGCGGCATCATTCCACGTGAGCTCCGAAGCCAGGGTACGGAACTGTACCGCATAGTCACCCACAGAGGAGTCGCCTTGACGAAGGCTCAAGAGGGCGGTCTCAGCAGAGGAAGCACGCGCCGGCTCCTCGAAGACGGTGCGGAATTCCTGGAGAAAGGTCTGTAGATCCGCAGTCACAGGATCATTCCTGTCCCAGAGGGGAGTCGCCCAAGCCAGGGCCTTCCCGGATAGTAGGCTCACCACGAAGGCCACCTTAGACCTTTCCGAGGGAAACTGATCTGCCATCAGTTCTATGTGCATAGAGCACTGGGTAATGAAACCCCGGCAGAGCTTGGGATCCCCGGAAAAGCTGATGGGTAAGGGGAGCCGAAGCTTGGGTCCCACGGTACCCAATGGAACGGCTGACGTAGACGTAGAGTCACCGACGAGGCCACAGGTGGAGACTGTTGCTGGGATGCGAGGAGCTGACGCATCATGGCAGAGAGCTGGCCCAACTGCTGTGCCTGTTGTGCGATTTGCTGCGACTGCTGGGCAACCAACGTCGTAAGATCCGCGATGCTTGGCAGGGGCACCTTGGCGGGATCCATGGCTGGATCTAACTGTAACGGCTGGGTAGTGGATCCGCCGGACCACCGCAAGCGATGGTAGTTAAGCATGCCAGGGAACGGAATCTAAGTAGCCCCCGGTTTTCACCAGAGGCCGCCGCAAAGCGGGATAGACTTGCTGCGGCGTGAGGCTAACAGGTCGTCCCCCCTGACGTAACTTGCTTGCGGTGGCGGCCGAGGTGCAGCGTGGTACAGAATCGTAGTCCGAGAATTGTAGTCGTGGGCAGGCAGAAGGTCAGGGCAGGCGGCAATGGTTCATGGTCGTGGACAGGCAGAAGGCCAGGGCAGGCGGCAGAGGTTCGGAGTCGGGAAACGTAGCGAGAGGTCTGGTACACGGTAAAGCAGGAATACACTTTAAGGAACGCTTTCTCTAAGGCTCGGGCAATGTAGATCCAGCAGGGAAGTGACGTGGGTACAACACTTATATAGGAACAGCGCCCGGTAATTACCCAATTACCGGCGCACTGTCCCTTTAAATTCACAAGGACGAGCGCACGCGCGCCAGGGGGCGCGTTAGCGGATTCCGGCCGGCAGGGGACGAGGACCGGACGGGAGCGAGGACAGGTGAGTGGATGGAACGGGTGGCGCCGTGGCCGGCCATGCGGCCCGCGGCGCCCCCCGTCCACCCCGGGGACCTGATATGGGGAACGCGGGTGCGCCGCGGTCCGTGGCCCGGACCGCGGCGCAACCCGTTACAGTTAGGGCAGTTTCAGTGGAGTGGTTGGGTCGGAAACCTGATTGGAGTGGGTCAAGGAGAGAGTTGGAGGAGAGGTGGGAGGACAGGTGAAGATAGACATGCTGTTCCAGGAGTTTGGATGCAAAAGGAAGCAGTGAGATGGGGCGACAGTTGGACAGTGAGGAGGGGTCGAGAGATGGTTTCTTAAGTATAGGTGTGATGGTCGCATGTTTAAATGAGGAAGGGAAGATGCCAGAGGTTAATGATACATTGAAAAGGTGGGTGAGGGCTGGGAAGATAACAGTGCTGAGGTTTGGGAAGAGGTAGGATGGCAGTGGGTCAAGGTTACAGGTAGTGAGGTTGGATTTGGACACTAGAGAGGAAAGGTTATCGTGACTAACAGTGGGAAAGCAGGTTATGGAATTGTTCACTGGGGACTGTGTCAGGGTAAGGGTGGGTGGTGTCGATGGTAGAGGTATAGAGGTGGGTAGTGGTGACTGAGGGGTGAAACTTCCTCTGATGATGTTGATCTTATTTAGGAAATAAGTGGCAAAGTCATCCGCTGATAGGAGAGATGGGGGAGAAGGTGCTAGGGTGTGAAGGAGAGAGTTGAAGGTGTTGAATAAATGTCTGGGGTTGTGAGACAGGGAGGATATGATGGTGGTGAAGTAATCCTGTTTGGCGGTAGTGAGTGCAGATTTAAATGTATGCAGCGATTGTTTGTTTGAGGTGAAGTCGTCGGTGGAGCGGCTTTTCTTCCAGCGGCGTTCAGCAATTCTGGAAGCTCGCCTCAGTTGTTTAGTGGAGGCTGTGTGCCAGGGTTGTCTGTTGATATTGTGGGTTCTGCTGTGTGTGAGAGGAGCGACTGAGTCAAGGGTGGTGATGATTGTGTTGTTGTAGAAAGCAGCGGCTGTGTCTGGGTTGTCAAGTGAGGATATGGTAGAAAGAGGTGCAAGAGAGTCAGAGAGAGTGCGAGGGTTGAGGTTTTGTAAGTCTTATCTCCTCTCCACTCTAGCAGTGGTCAGGATGGTGATGTCACTCCCTGCTGTATCTTATCTCCTCTCTCTGCTCTATCAGTGGTTGGGCTGGTGATATCACTCCCTGTTGTGTCTTATCTCCTCTCTCCCTCACCAAATAAATGCAAACTAATTCTGCTTGATTAGTTTTCCATCAGCCAATCAGATGACTTTTAACAAATGGAGAAAAATTGTATAAGAAGTGATTGAAGGGTTGTGAAAGGCTGCGGATGAATGGAGGGACGACCCCAAAGTATTAGGTCCATTCATGCATAACCTCCTAGGGAAAGAGCTCTCAGATTTGTCGTCTTTGGGACCGAAATGTAAAATAAAAGCTTCATCTCTGGAAAAGAACTGAGGTCGCCCGTCCTGGATTTTTACCTGGCAGTGATAAAAGGTGGACACGTTCTATAGCTTTCTCATAAGGACTAAAGAGATGTATATACGTCATTGTGTGATAATTACACAACTCCCTGTTGTGTCATATCTTCTCTCACCTTGTGATGTCAGCGGCCGAAGATCCTCCATCATGACCTCCTGGTACAGATCCCTGTGTCCTTCTATGTACTCCCACTCCTCCATGGAGACATAGACAGCGACATCCTGACCCAGCAATCCTGACCTACAAGGATCTCATCATCATCCAGACCCATCATCCCCTGTGTTATGTATAAAGTCCCAGCATTCCCCTCACCTCTCATCATCATCCAGACCCATCATCCCCTGTGTTATGTATAATGTCCCAGCATTCCCAGTCACCTCTCCAGTCAGCAGCTCAGTGATCCTGGTGGTCAGTCCTAGAATCTTCTGTATCAGTGAAAGAGGTGGAGGCTCGGGGCTCTGAGTGCTGCTCCGTCCTCCTAACACACGGGGGGCCACACACTCACCAGATGACTTCTTCACTACTGTGTAATCCTGTGTATGGGGAGACACTGATCACTACATAGATTCTAAGAACCCCTCACCTTTCCCATCATTCACCTGTTACTGATAGAGAGAAGAGCGAGGTCATGTGAGACTCTCACCTCTCCAATTACCAAGTAGATGATCTCCAGGGTGAGGTCTAATATCCTGGTGGCCCTGAGGTTTCCGTCCTTCTCCATCCTTGGGGGGTCAGTGATGAAAAGGGCCATTGTCTTTAGCTGTGAGAGTCCTGGACCTGAGGAACCTGAAGAAGATGAGGAGGATTGAGAGCAAGACCACACTCTATATATTCCTCCATTTTGTACATATGTATACCTACACTATAGTGGATACCCCTGACTGCAAAATTAAGTACACCTCTAAGTGATAACAAAAGTGAGGATACCCCTAAGTGGAATTGGACAAATTGTTTCCAAAGTGTTAATATTTTGTGTGGCTGCCATTATTTTCCAGCACTGCCTTAACTCTCTTGGACATGAAGGTCACTAGAGCTTCACAGATTGCAGCCACTGGAATCCTCTTCAATTCGTAATGATGACATCAAGTTGCTGGTGGATGTTAGAGACCTTGTGCTCCTCCACATTCCGTTTGAGGAGTCCCCACAGATGCTCCATAGGGTTTAGGTTTGGAGATGCTTGGCCAGTCCAGAACCTTTACCCTTATTCTATTTATTAAGGCAGTGGGGGTCTTGGAGGTTTTTGTGGTCGTTATCATGTTGAAATACTGCTCTGCATCCTGGAAGGGAGGTGATCATGCTCTGCTTCAAAGTGCCACAGTACATGGTGATATTCATGGTTGGTGCAGTGTGCAGCTTTTGGTCTGAACAATGACAGGCTGTCCTACCAACCCCTGTAACCTATGCAAGCATGACGCTGACCACATGCACTCAACTTCTTTGGTCGACCATGGTGAGGTTTTTTCCGAGGGGAAACTTTGTTGTTAAATTGCTGTATAGTCTTGCTCACTGCTCTCCAGCTCAGTGTCAGGGTGTTGGTTTCTTCTTATAGCCTCGGCCATCTTTATTTAGAGCAACAATTCTTTTTTTTTCAGATCCTCAGACAGTTTTTTGCCATGAGGAGCCATGTTGAACTTCCAGTGACCAGTATGAGACAGTGTGAGAGCGATAACACCAGATGTAACACACTTGCTCCCCATTCACACCTGAGACCTTGTAACACTAACAATTCACATGACTCTGTGGATGGAAAATGGTAAATTGGGCACAGTTTGTACATTTTCAGTAAGAGTTGTAATCACTTTTGTTGCCAGCAGTTTAGACATTGATGGCTGTGTGTGGAGTTATTTTGAGGGCAAACCAAATTTGCACTGTTATATAAGCCGTGCACTGACTACTTTAGG
The DNA here is from genome assembly GCA_025379985.1 of Phyllomedusa bahiana. NCBI lineage: Eukaryota > Metazoa > Chordata > Amphibia > Anura > Hylidae > Phyllomedusa > Phyllomedusa bahiana. The sequence goes on along the minus strand of JAODAL010043083.1, from coordinate 11,382 downwards.
TTGTATCAAAGTGTCAGATCCTCATGAAAATATATAATATTACAAAAGTGTGAGGAGAAGGAGAGAGAGAGATTCGTCTGCTTCGACTGGAAGTTTGGAAGAGCCGGCTGACCCCCCAACTTATTTCTTATTAAATTAGTGGATCTAATACGGACAAACAACTATTTCAAGTTTGGGACTGAATATTACTTTGATGGGGTCTCCGGCAGCTCCGAGTTACACACATCTATTCTGCATTTGGAGCACAGTTGGTGTCCAGTTGTCCACTTTCTGGGCACATAATTACAAAGCTCAGATATGGAGAACACGTGTTTCTTTTATGGGGGGCTCTGAAGAAGAACTAGACCAATCTGTACAATATCTGATCAGTAGACACAGATTGATGAGATGTTGAAGAGTCTGAACCATCCAATATTTGGAGTAAGAAGGGGAATGTGTTATGTACGACCATGCATTCTAAACCCATGGATCAGAAGAACATAGACCAGAAAGCTGTCACCCCACCTCCCCCAAATGTTTATAAGGATATGGTTAAAATAGCAGAACAGTGTGTGGTTAGGGGACATAGGAAGATAGATGAAGAGGTAGGAGAGGAATCACCAGACATCATTAGTATACAAAACCTCAGGAACATAACAATGTATGATCAGCTCCAACCTTATTAGACAAAGTAACCAGAGGGTGGAATATTCTGGAAAGGGATGAGGAGTGCGGTCATCTATTGGAGGAGGTCCCTAGGTTTATAGGCCAGAAAGGTAAGACGTTATCAAATTAGTGGATTCATACAGATTTGACTGTAACAAACAAGGGTCAGACTTTCTAAATTACTCCAGGTCTTACTTGTAACAATTGTAAGAACATATATTCAACTTCCTATGAAGGGCATGAAAATTCGGCTTAACCTCTTCCTCACAACCGGTCATAATTTTCTGGTTCTTCATTTTTTTTCCTCCTCGACTTCCAAGAGGCAGAACTTTATTTTTTTTATCTACTCTGACACGTGAAAAAACATACCTTCGCCAGGTTTACGGGGGCTTTACTTATTTTGAGTTTCCTTTCTGTAGAAATGAGGCGCTATCTGTGTTCTGCAGGTTGGTGCGATTCCGGTGACACCAAATATGAAGGCTTTTTGTGATTTTATCATTTCTGTTTCTCCTGCCCAAGTTCTACTTCTCCTCTTCATATTGGTTCCTCATAGATCAGTTCTAGGTCCTCTTCTCTCTACACGGCTCCCATTGGACACTATCAGCAGATTTGGCTTTTAGCCCCATCTCTGCACTGATGACCATCAACCTCTCCCTGCGGCATCACCCCTGTGCTACTACAAAACCCCAGTGACTGTCTGGCTCTGTCCCTAACAACATGTCCTCTCTCCAAAACTGAACTTTTGCGCCTACCTCATCTACTAACCATGTTTTCTGCACCTGAAAACCATCTCCGGAATCCACCCTTGTCTCACTATGGAAACAGGAAAACCTCTTATTGTTGCCTTAATGCCTTCCCATCCTGACTACTGTAACCCCTTACTTATCAGTCTTCCAGACTCTGCCTTTTTCAATCTGTCTTCAGTGCTGCAGCCAAGCTCATCTTTCCTTGCAGTCACTGCGCCGATGCTTCCAACCATGTACCTGTCACTGCACTAAACCCATACAATCAGATCAAATGGGTATTCCCATGTGGGGATAACATTTTAAATGGAACCTATGGGGTCACTACACACAGCGCAACACTAATCCTAAATCTGAAACATGTAGAACTGAAATATTTGTCCCACTGCTGCCCCCTTGCCCCCTTTAGGCAGAAAAGGGGGTCCCTCACAGTACCCCAGTTTTGTGGAGAGCAGAATAAGCTCCCATCTGCCTTGAAATGTCTATGGATTTCTACTCCCTGTTTTTCGGGCTGCTAAAAAAACAAGTTTGTGCATCTAAAATTTGGGCTCCCCCTTCCCGGCCTCTCAGAGTTGTTGGGGGAGCGGTGGGGTAATGGAGGAGATGCTTGAGAGGAGGTACCAAAAATTTGGAGAAAGGATGTATTGGGGGCAGGTTATGTATGGAGATTAAAAGAGGGGAGATAAGGGAAATTAGGCACGAAAAATGGGAGGAAGGTTAGGGATGGGTTTCATGGGGAGGTTCGGGTTTACGGTAGATTTTGGGGGGGGGACAGGTTATGGATGGAGTTTGCATGAGGGGGGTATCGTTTAGAGGAGATGTTGGGGGGCAGGTTTGGTTTGGCGATTAATGAGGGAGGTATCAGGAGTTGGGGCAGAGATAATGGGGGGATAGTTTATGGATGGAATTACATGAGGGGGGTATGGGGAGTTTGGGGGTAAGATGTATGTTAGAGACCACAAGCCCACGGGGAAATGTGGAAAGCCCTAGTAAAGTGAATCAGGCTTGATGGGCCAGGATTTCCCACACCCAACCCTTAGGCGTCAGATACATCCCCTCACCAAAACTTTGGGAAAAAATTAGTCGGGGTTCAAACTACCTGCCCAGTCACTATTTTGAGCCGCCACCGCCTGATCCCACAATCTCTGAATTTTTCTCCATCTCCTCCCACCTCTTTTACCGGGCGGGTTTTTTTCCCCCCCCACACTCGTCATTGTGCCACTTTGACTCTGCTGCTGCTGCCGTGACTCCCACCCCGTTCATTGTGCCACTGTCGCCCTCATGCTGTGCTGTGACCTCCACCTTGTTTTCAATTGGGTTTTTTTAAAATTTCTTGTCCATTTCCCTCCTGTTTTTGCCCCTCCCAAATTGTCTTTTGTGCCCTGCTGACCTCAGTGCTGCTGTTGCCCGCCGTGCCCTCCAACTGTGTCATTGTGCCACTCTGTGGCCTATCCTATATTTCCCATCTCCGAATGCCACTGTCTGACCTCATCCCTGCTGTGGTCACCTCCACACGTGTCATTGTGCCACTCTTGACCTCATGTGCTGCTGCCGTGACCTCCACACGTGTATTGTGCCACTCTGTGGCCTACTCCTTTTTTTTGCCACTCCAAAGTCATTGGCCAAACTCTCGCCCTCTGCGCGTGGGCTTCCACACCCCCACCTCTGTCACTGATTTTCCACCGACCCCTCAGCTTTTTTTTTTCCAGCTTTCGGGCATGTTTTTATCGGTACGTTCCAGCTTCAGTATTTTGGTCAGTTTTGCCCTTTAAGTCCCCAAGGAATTTTATGTAAAGTGATTCTAAGAGGGGGCGGCGTCATTTGGTCATACAAAAACACATTGTATAAAGCCCAAACCAAGCCCCCCTCTGCTTTTTTAAAGCATGGCACAAAATTCTAAGCACCCTCAGGTTTAGCCTGGAAATAGCGTTTTTTAACGCGATTATTAAAAGTAATTTGACCGAAACAAATTTTGTTGGAGAATTCCGAACCGAATTTTTGGGGGGAAATGATCTGAGTAGAGTTATAGAGGGGGGTTTATGGATGGGGGATTACATGAGGGAGGTATAAAAGGGGGTTGGGGGGGGGAAGTGTTTTGGGGACAGGAATGGGTTGGGATCCATGAGCGGGGTATCGGGAGTTTTGGGTGGGTGGTTGGGAGGGGGGTTAGGAAATGGAGTTTACATGAGGGAGGTATCGGAGATTAGGTGAGATGTATGGGGGGGAGGTTTGGGTGGAGATTACATGGGGGCAGGTATCAGGAGTTTAGGGTGAGATGTATGGGGGGAGGTTATGGATGAATTACATGGGGGGAGGTATCAGGGAAATTTGGGTAGGAGATTAATGGGGGGGAAAAAGGGATATGGGGATGGAGAATTAAATGAGGGGGGGTTCAAGATTAGGGTAGAGATGTATGGGGGGGGAAGTTATGGGGGGGAATTCATAGGGGGGGGGGGGGGGGAAGGGTTCGGGAATTAGGGTAAGATGTATGGGGGGGGGGGGTTAGGGATGGAGTTTTCAGAGGGAGGTTCAGGAAAATTTGGGTTAAGAATGTATGGGGGGGGGAAGGGTTATGGATGGAGTTTACATGGGGGGAGGTATCAGGAGATTAGGAGGATTTTTATGGGGGGGAGGGTTTATGGATGGAGTTAAATGAGGGAAGGTATCAGGGGAGTTTGGGGTAGGGATGTTTGGGGGTGCAGGTTATGGAGTTAAAACATGGGGGGGGGTATCAGGAGATTGGGTAGAGACGTATGGGGGGAGGTTATGGATGGAGTTTAAATGGGGGGTATCAGGAATTGGGGTAGGATGTATGGGGGGGGGTTTGGAGGGGAGATTACATGGGGGAGGTTCAGGGTTTAGGGTATGAGAATTATGGGGGGACAGGATATGGTGGGATTAAAATTTGAGGGAGGTATCAGGAGATTAGGGTTTTTTGAGATGTATGGGGGGACGGATATGGAGGGGGGGAGAATTACTGGGGGGGAGGTATCGGGAGATTAGTTAGAATGAAAATGGGGGAAAAGGTTATGGATGGAGTTTAATGAGGGAGGTACAGGAGATTAGGTAGAGATGTAGGGGGGGCATTATGGAGGGTTTTCATGGGGGGATTTATCGGGGGAGATTAGGGTAGGATGTTTTGGGGGGAGGTTATGGGGAGTTTTACTGAGGAGGTTTTCAGGAGATTGGGTAGAGATGTATGGGGGGGGTTATGGATGGAGTTACAGAGGGAGGTATAGGAGATTAGGGTAGAGTTAAAATGGGGGGGGGTTAGGATGGAATTACATGAGGGGGTATCAGGAGATTAGGGTAGAGATGTATGGGGGAGGTTATGGATGGAGTTACATGGGGGAGGTACGGAGTTAGGGTAAGATGTATGGGGGGCAGGTTATGGATGGAGTTACATGAGGGGGGGTTCAGGAGTGCAGTTGTTATACCTGTGAAGGTCTTTGTAGGTTTGGGTTTCCCGGGTTTTGGTTTAATTCTTTCTTCTTGTACTTAATACAGCGAGGTACGATGTGATCATTTGCGGGGCTTTTTATACTGAATTGTTCCTCTGGTGCACCGATGAGCGCCCCCGACAGCGCCCCAGTGACTGCGGCCGCCCCTCCCACAAGTAGTGACCTGTACAGCGCAGTCCTGGGGATCACAGCTTCAAACCAGGGAGGGATGAGGTGGCCCCTCATACAGGCCCCTTCCATGATGTCAAGTATGTGATCAGGAGGGTCGGGAAATCTATTGGCCATTTCCCTATCGGGGCCATGTGAGTCACCACGGGTCCTTTACCCCTGGTTTAACCCTCCCCTGTAGGTAAAAGGTAAGACCCCGCCATATAATATCGGTATTTTATAGCGCCAACATATTCCCAGCGCTTACAATGTAGAGGGGAAATTACAGGGAAAAGACAAAAAAAATACAGAGAAAGCTGCTCAAGAGAACGAGGTGCGAGGGCCCTCCCCCCAGAGTTACCTCTATTAGGGTGTATGGGGGGGGGGAGACGGGGTCAGGTTACACAATGGTCTGGCCATGTTACATAAATAGGGGGGGGGGGGGGGGGGGGGTTACATAAAAAGTGGGTAAACCCCTCCCCCCAAAGCCCGTAATTATATACAGATAAGACCCCTGTGAGGGCCCAAGTGGGGGGGGGGTGACGGGGTGTGTGTGACAGAAAGCGGAGGTTAATTAAATTTGGGTCGGGTAGGCCGGCCTAAGAAAATGATTCTCGGGTCTCTTAAACTTTGGGGGTTTGAGTGTCTATTACGGGGCGTTGTTCCCGAGAACTGGGCCGCACGGAAAAATGGGCATGGGTAGGTTCAGATGCGAGGCATGTAGAGTAAGATCATCAGCAGAAAAGAGAGAACCGGGTTTGAGTGGGGGACAGGACAAGGGGGGAGTTTTAGGGGGTGGAGCACTGTGGAGAGACTGGTTGGGGGGTAAAGGGGTGAGGGGGAGATTAGGGGGGCAGCACTGTGGAAACAGGTAGGGTGGGAGCAGGTGAGGGAGGGTGTAGGAGGGGCGCATGTGGAAAACCGGTGGGGGGTTGATGGTGGGGGGTTAGGGGGGGGGTAGGGCCAAAAAGGAAGAGGGAGGAGATTAGGGGGCAGCCTGTGGAGGGACCGGGTTTTGGGGGGTAACGAAGGGAGGAGATTAGGGGTCCGTGTGGGGGACGGGGGGAGGGTGGGAGAAAAATGGGGAGGAGATGTGGGATCCCTTCTGTGGAAGGGCCGGGTTGGGGGTAGAGATAGGGGGGATGTGAGATTTATTTTTTGGAGAGACTGGGTGGGTGGTGCAGAGAAGAGGGAGGGGATGTAGGGGGTGCAGCGTTGGGGGGACCCGGGGGGGGGGTGGTGACGAATGAGGGGGGAGATGAGGGGTGCAGCATCTGGAGAGACCCGGGGTAGGGTGGTAGACAGGTTTAGGGAGGGAGTGAGAAAGCAATTTCGTGGAGGATGGGTAGGGTGGTAGACAGGATGAGGGGGGGAGATGTATGGTTTGAGCATTGTGGAGAACCGGTTGGGTGGTGACAGGGAGGGGGAGATGTAGGGGGGTTTCAGGGGTGTGGAGGGACCCGGGAGGGTTTAAACGAGATGAGGGGGGGAGATGTAGGGGGGGGGGCTAGGCCCGGGGGGGCAAAAAAGGGGGGGTGAGGGGGGGCCGGGAGGGTTTGTAGACAGGGAGAGGGTTTGATGTAGGGGGCAGCATGTGGAGGGGGGGCATGGTGGGACAGAAATGAGGGGGGGATGTAGGGGGGGGCAGCACGTGGAGGGCCGTGGGGGTGGTAGACAGTTTTGAGGGGGGAGATGTGGGGGTCCAGCTCTGTGGGAGGACAATTTGGCGGTACAGAGATGAGGGAGGAGATGTAGGGGGTCCAGTGCTGTGGAGTAACCAGGTAGGGTGTGTCAGGAAAAAGCCCACCCGTCGGCCCACTCGAGGGTCGACGGCCTGACTTGGGGTATATCGTGACGTTGCACTGCCCCCTAGGGGTACACAAGGTCAGCGTATGTTTCACGTTAACCCCTGTCCACACGGGCACAGGGGGACCCAGGAGGCGAGGAACACACTCCTCCCCCCGACTCTGAAGGCGGGGGAATTTGTTTACCCACATGGGTTTAAAAAAGCCTGCCAGTCAAATAAGCTTCCACCGCTTCTGTTGGTTTTTTAAGCCCGGGCCTTACCGATTATAACAAGGCCCGAAATCAGCCTTGTGATACGTATATTAAAAACTGAAAGAGGCGGGAGGTCGGTATCAGCAACAGACTAGCCAAAAAAATTTTAAGATTTAATTCCCTTGGAGGGCACACTGACAGACAAAATGTACAGAATATAATACTATACAAATAAGGGCAGAGGTGCAAATATAAGTATGGTTCAGACAAAAAACAGTAAGATGTGTCCGTTTTCCCGGATTTGGGTTGTTTAGGCCCACTGGGGGGGTTATGTGGCCCTTTTTGCGCGTGGTGCTTCGAATATATGTCAGTACCCCCCTCCTGAATGCAAAAACCCGGGGGTCCCCTTAATCTGTAATGGGACAGCCCCGTGGGACCCCCCACACTCCCCCACCGCCCAGGACAGTCTACAAATCCTCCCGCTCTGGCCATGCCATTTCTAACTGAAACAAAAAAAAGGACCGTAAAGTGCGGGATTGGGGGAAAAGGACCGGCTGTGGACCATAAACCCGCTGGACCCAAGCTGGCCTGGTACCCCCCCCCCCCCATCCTATGTGCTCCCCTTCCCTTTTGGATTTCCATCCCCCCTGCACGTGCGAATTGGGGTGGTGGCTATGTGCCGGGGGTTTCATATTTTAAGTTTTTAAAATCGCCAATAAAACCTCGAATACAATTCTCTCATAAAACTTTAAAAATTCGAGGGGGCTGCAGCTGGGAGCCTTTTGTTCAAACCTTTGAGTCCAGGGGCAGAGAGACATGTCTTAGGTGCTAAGGAAGTTGCATGGGGATTTTTCAGTGCAGACCTCCGCTGAGGGTTTCCCCCTGCCCCTTTTTTTAGTCAGGTTCCTACTTAATTGAGGGTTTCTATGGAAGGGTTTTTACAATGGGTTCTGAGCTGGGACTAATTAATGTGTAAATTGGGGCTTTCCTGGGAAATATCTCGAGCTATTAATCTGGAGGGAGATGACTTTGTCAGATTTGAGTGACTTTTCCTCACAGGGTGGTACAGAGATGAGGGAGGAGATGTAGGGGGGTGCAGCACTGTGGTGAGACCAGGTAGGGTGTCAGACAGAGATAAGGGAGGGCTTAGGGGTTTTCGCGCTTGGAGACATCGCTGGGGGGGTAGACAGAGATGGAATGAGATGTAGGAGGTGCGCATTGGAGATAGCAGGTTTAGGGGGGTGGGTAGACAAAGGGAGGGAGGGGGTGTGGGGGTGCGGCTGTGGAGGACCGGTTGGGTGGTAAAACAGAGTAGGGAGGAGTGAGGGGGGTGCAGGCTGTGGGGAGCTTTATTGGTGAGAGTGTCATTTTTTTAAAAGTTCCCGTACTGAATGGGCAAACCCGTGCAGTGACTGACAAGGGTAGAGGATCAGTAAGCGGCTGGGAAAAAAAATGAGCCCGGCTGCGCATTCAGGTAAATTTGGGAGGGGGGGTTTGTAGAGGGGAGACCGTAACTAGGGGTTAAAGGGGTTAAGAGGAAATAAGAATAAAAAGATTTAGTTTTTTTCCCCAGTAAAAAAGGAGGATTTGGAGATGTTTCTTGAGGGGCAGTGGGCAGGGCGGGCAAAGGGAATGGGAAAAGGGGGTGAAGAACAGATGAAATCTAGTATAACCCGAGACCGGGCCGCTGGCTAGGGGGGGGGAAACAGATATGAAGAGGGGGGTTTGGGGGGGTAGGCGGGATGAAAAAAAAAAACCCCAAAAAACTCCCTTAACGTACTCCAAGGAATAACAAAATACTACAAAAAAAACCCAAAAAAAATATTCCTTTAAAAACTAACCTTTAATCAAAATATTAAAATTTAAAAACTTATTTAGGTCAAAAAGGGCCAATAAAAACAGCATAACCCTCTTGGGGCCCCCAAAAAAGTCTCTTGAATACCCAAAAAAATATGGAAAACCTTGGGGGGACCCCGTCCCGAAAAGGAGCCCCACAACAGGACGCCCCAAAAAAATCACTAAATCCTAACCCCACACTATCCTTCCCCCGGAACGTCTGAAAAAAAATAGGAGAGTGGTAACTCCCTTTTACAAAAACAAAAAAAAAGCGAAGAATAAAAAGATTTAAATTAATTTCCCCAGACGCATCTCGTCCCAACCCCGGATTTTTCAATGGGTGTAAATATGTTTCCTAAAAGTATAACAAATCGCTCTCAACAATCTATAAAACCTGAAAACTTCATTTCAAAAAATAGCAAACTTGCGAAGGGGGCAATATAGAAGGGTGGTGTCCCTCCTCAAAGGGTGGAATTCCAATGGGGTGTTTGCCCCAATGTATGGCGAGACCCTCGTGTTGGTTTCCCAGCTCCCACTATTTAGTAGGCACTGGAGGAATTTATATATTCAAATCCCCCCCAGCCAATCAGCAATGCCTCCCTTCCCCAAAACACGGGGCACTGTTAAGGTCACCCCCAACAGCTTGTATATAGTTCCATGCTGGCGCCCAAATTGAAATCAATAGATGGCGAGCGCCCCGGGCAACTACTCATTGAAAACAGGAAAAGGGACTTAGCCGGACATTACCGGGGCGGCGATAGCCTCGGACAACCCTTGGGGAAATTAATTACAATCTTTTTATTCTTTCTTTCTTTTTATTTTGTCAAAGGGGTTACCACCCCTCCTTTTTTTAGACCGTTCCCAGGGATAGGAGTAGTGTTTGGTTGGAGTTTAGTGATTTTGTGGGGGGTTTTCCCGTTGTGGGGTGTCCCCTTTTTGGACGGGGTCTCCCAGGTTTTTCCCACTATTTAGGGGATTCACAGAGACTAAAGAGGAGGTCGAGGCGGTTTCTGTGTTGTTATTAGACGGGGGGTGACAAGAAATTCGTTTTTTTTTTGTTTAACGTATTTTTAAAAATTTAACAAAAGAAAGCAAAAAAAAACAAAACAGCGTTTTAAAAGAATTGAATAAAGTATAGGTCCAACAGTCCAATTTTTTAAAAATTACAATCATATGTAAAAAAAGGGACCCAAAAAAATTAAAAGATTTTAATTCCAATGGGCTAGACAAAATGACAAACTGGGGGACATCGACAAGAACAAAGGGGGAAAGACCTCTGTAAATTTAATGAGATCCACTATTTTTTGTGTACTTTATAATACTCCCAAGATTTTCCCAAAATTTGGGCAAAGGTTTCAATCATCGTTCCGTTTAAACCGTGAGATATTCCAGTCCCTAAATTTTCCCCGTTCGCAACACAAGGCCTCTCTAGCCGGGGGGAAAGTCCGTTTCCCGCATTTGGCAAACAAGCATTAGCTCCCCCGTTACTGTAATAAAAAAATCTGATGAATTACGTCCCAGGGAGGGGAAACGGACTTTTGAGGAGGTAAGTTGGGGGTGAGGGGGGCCCATGTTTGAATGCTCAAAGGCAACGCTAAACCCTTTTTCCAGAAGGGGGCCACAATTACATGACCAAATTATTTGGGGTGTCTGCCCCCGATTCCCCACACCCCAACCACATCAAAGTAACGGGTTTAATTGGGAGTAAGGCCGGGGGTGTGATACCAATAATCAGTATCTTAAATGTTTTCTTTATCTGTATAGAATTGATGAGGGTGCCCGCCCCAAACTCCCTGCCATCTTCTAAGATAAAGGTGATCCCGGAAGTGTCCCACTTTGACATATATGGGTCTTATGGGGGCATCCCGAACTGGTGGAAAAAAAATTTTATATATCGCCCATATTAACCCCCTTTTTTGACGTTCCCGATCGGACAGAGTTGTTTAAAGGCCGAGGGTTTCCGATACTTATCGAACCCAGTACTGAGTGCTATAGTGCTTAATCTGCAAATTTGAAAAAGGGTCGCGATGGCAACTCAAACTTTATCGTAATTCCTCAAAGGGTCTTATTTCCAGAGTAGGGGATCTACCACATTGCAAAATTGGAAGAGTCGATTTGTAAACCCAAAGGCCCCCATTAGGTCTCCCCTCTTTTGAAGGACGGGTGAAAAGGAAAAATGTCAGGGGGTTCCCCCGAGCATAAAGCGAACCTTCTATAAAATTCCGCCATACAGTTTTCGTCAGGGACATGGAATTTAGTAGTGGCTGTCAACGGTACTGTTAGTAGTGGGCCCATAAAAGAAATTTTGGGTGAAATGGGGCCATCCACGCTTTTGATTTCCATCCCTCTGGAATCGCATATAACGTCGACCATGCAGGGATAACCCTCGCGTGCGCCAATTTTTTTAACCCATCGGGACCCAGAGCCCTCCATCCTTTTTTTCCCCCTAAAAAGACACCTAGATATCCTTTTCCGCCTGCGCGCCATATAAAATGAATAAAGCTCGCTTGTAAAGGTCGAAGGTTGCCCCGAGGATGGGAAACGGGGGAGGA